>JAODGE020006981.1:0-22006 GCA_027574965.2 Ecitophya simulans
GCCGCCCGCGCCTCGCGCGCGCTCGCCGATCCGCGGAGCGCGCACGCCGCGCGCCGCAGAGAGGGTCCAGTCGATCAGCCGTCGCCCGCGCCGCAGGCATCGCACCGCCGGCCACTCGATCGCCCGCCACGCTCCGCGCCGGCCGCGTTGTGCGCACGACCCTAGGAGGAGGCTCGCGAGCACCCGCCGACGACAGCCAGCGACCCGTCGACCACGATCAGAGCGCGCGCCCGTCATCGCGATGGCATCCGGCGCGGATTCGATGAATGACAGCGTGCAGTTTTTCGAGGGCGTCGAGAAGCTCGTGGAGATCTGGTTCGCCACCGCCGACCCTTCGAAGAAAAACGCCGACCTGCGGAAAATTCCTAGGTAAGGCGGCCCGGCGCTCGTCGTTGTCGCTGCGGGGCGCGCGCGAAAACGTGCGGAAAACTTCGCACGCGTTCTCGTCCTCGCCGGGTAATTTTCCTCTCGCCGATGTGCGAAGGCGGGGAAAATTTACAGGATGCGCGTCGCGCGGCATATCATATCGATTCGCCGACCTTTGGCTACACCGCGAACGTGTACATTTCCAAACTATAAACATTGACGTGCAATTCACGAATTCAACCAACAATTACACGTAATCGCCGCGACTATAAACAAACCAATGAAGTTTCAAACATGCCTGGCACTTTTATCCGCATTTAGTTACTCATAGGGACATTTATACTAATATGTTTACTTTTAAGCCGCGATAAGGCATAGAAACACAATGGACGTTGGTTGTTCGGAGTCCTGTCGGTTACCAATCGCAGTCGTCGCAATTCTAATAACACACGCGTATTTGCGTTCTCGCTGTGTCGCCGCGTGGGAAATCTAGCGCTTTTCCGTACTTTTCGATCGACATCGGATTTGGACGCTTTCGCACGTTGCCACGATTAACTTGTTGATTGATTTAATTGCCAAGTTCAAAGTACAACGATGCAAGCATGCGCATACAATTGATTGTTATTAGTTTTGGTTTTGCCCTCTGCTCCTTCTTGTCGTTTGTCATTCGTCGTTATTTTGTAACGCCGGCGCGTCGCGTGCATGCGCGCCGCCGCATTAATCGAATCTATTATTAGATGTTCGCGCTGCAGAATTTTATACGAGCAATCAAATAAATTGATTGCCGAGCTTGCCCGCTGGCGCCTTTGTTGTCGCCGGGATCGCCAGTTAAACGCATCGCATAAATCATCGCCGCGCCATCTCGGCACTCTGTGCGGACGTCTGGCCCAAACGCGCCACCATTTGTACCAAACGTGTGGGTTTCGTTTTAGGAGCAAACTGGAGTCCCTCCTGAAGATCGTCCGCTGCGAGATCATCAGTTTCACCAGCAACGACAACATCGATGCCTACGTTTTAAGGTAAGATCGCCGCGAGCGGAACGTCTTGGCGTTCGGCGTTTTGTCGCGGTCGGTTGTGTGGTCGAGATTCGGGTCGCGGTCGTTTTTTTTCTTGTTGTTGTTTCATTTTTTTTTATATCTGCACCGATTGCGCGCGCGGTTATCACGGATGCTGACGGTCCGACGGGACGCCGAACGGGGAAGTGCGCCGTCGTCCGCGCGCGCGTGCTGCGGGCACGTACGCGACGTATCGATCCTCGGGGGCGGCCGCGGCGCGCGCTCTCGCCCGACGAGATCGATCGCCGCCTTCGATTCGCCTTCGCCGCGTGGGGGGGAAGGGGGGGCGTCTGCGCGTCGCGGACCGCGGTCGGATGCGTTAATTGTCTCGCGCCGACCTAGAATCCGGCCGAGGCAACGCGACCGGCCGTGGCCAAGGGCAAGGGCGCGCGTGCTCGCTCGGCCGCATCGTCCGGCCGCCGTCGCAACCGCCCCCCCGAGGCGCGGCGCGTCCACGCCCTCGCGCGCACCGTTCGCCATCGATCTGCACGCGCGTGGATCCGCGAGGAATTCGCTTGGCAGCCGGCCACGATCGCGCGCCGCGTGTTTACTGTTTTTCGTTTGCCTTTTTTTTTTCGCGCTCTTTTGGAAAACAGCAACGAGACGCGCACGACCGCCAGCTGTGCGTAGCGGCGTTGGCACGCGGCTATCCGCGCATCGCGAAAATAGATTTTCAAGAGCAGTGTCACTGCGACGTGCGCATTTACTCTTACTTAACGCGGTTACGTCGCGGCCGCCGCCAAAAATACGCTTCCATTCGAAGAGAATGCGTTGCACTAATCGCGCCCCGCTCGGATTACGTAACGCCCCGACGCGACGAGAAGATCCAGTTCAACAAACCGACGCTTTATCGGGCCGGAGCGTGCGCGAGATAAGGCGTGTGCGTGTACACGGTCTTACATCATGCGGCACGATTTGGTGCGGTCACAATTCTGACCTTAATTACGAGGGTGAAGGTCGCCACATATCCGCGCGCGCGCTGAAATCGACGTCGTTACAATGTTCTCGTCGCGGCCGTCCTAATCGACCGTTTGTAGCGAACGCGCAAGCTTGGAATTCCTCCAAAAAGGAGCAATGCATGCCGCGCGCCGTCGGCCGACTAGTTCGCGCAGAAGCGCTCGGTTTTGCGGCGTGAATCTTGCCCTCGATCGTCTTGGCCCCGGGCGGGTTCGAGTTCATTGGTTGCCAGCCAACCGCGAAAATTGAGCGCGGCATTGCACGTGCGGCGCGAAAGCAAAAGTTTTCGTCAACCCGCGCACGTTCGTCTCATATTTATAGCGCCGTTCGTCATTCGTCGCTCGAGAGACACGCGGCGAATGTTAATAGTTGTTATGCATGCGCCGCGCAGAGTTTTCCGATGCGAATTCACTGACAATTTCATTCATGCGCGCTCGTCATGCATGCCAACACGTAACTAATCACGATTTGGAACTGGGGCAAGGGTCACCGATTAGCGCTCAAATTCCGGGACGTTGCGGGCATTGTGCGTTTCTTGCCGCGCATCGTCGTGTTATCGATGAAGCGCGATAAATTTCCCCGGCGGAACATCGGCCGGCCGAGGCGCGTGACGTGCGCGCTCTATTTTTACAGCAATGTTGACGATGACGTGGACGAATATCGGCCGAAACGTCGCCGTCCGAAACCACCGGCTGAGAAGCGAGCGAGCGCAGCCAATTTTCGGCACGTGTCGTCCCAAATAACGAGCACTTCGTTTATCAAAGTGCCCCGCATACCGGACGCAGACATTCACGACGCGTTTCTTTGCATTTTAGCGAGAGCTCGATGTTCGTCTCCCAACGGCGATTCGTTCTGAAAACCTGCGGGACGACCACGCCGCTCCTCTGCCTGGAAGCCCTGCTGGACCTCGTGGAGCACTACGCCGAGTTCGACGTGGTGGACGATCTGTTCTACTCGCGCAAGAACTTCAAGCGCCCCGACCTGCAGGTGACGCCGCATCAGCACTTCGATCAGGAGGTCGAACTGCTGGACAGCCTGTTCAACGACGGCGCGGCGTATTGCCTGGGACCCGTCAACAGGGACTGCTGGTTCCTCTACACGTTGAACCCGATTCCGGAGTTTAACTCGCGACAAGTCCCCAACGCGCAGAAGCTGCTCGAGCCGGATCAGACGCTGGAGATACTGATGACCGACTTGGATCCGGACATTATGTCGATGTTCACGCGCGAGAACTCGCTGACCGCGGCCGATGCCACCAAGGTTCGTTGGCCGAGCGAGGCGCGTTGGTTCCAGGCCGATATTGGAACGTCAGCGTTGATAATTTTATTTTTCAGAAGTCTGGGATCGATAAAATCATCCCGAATATGATAATCGACGACTATTTGTTCGAACCGTGCGGTTATTCCATGAACGGCATCGCGAAGAATGTAAGTCGGATTTGTTGTAATGGCTAGTCAATGTTGGAATAACTGTGTTGTTTGACTCCCACATGCCTTGCGTGGAATTAGACGAACAGTGATTCCAGTTGTGTGAGTTTTATTATTGCCCCATATTGTGGTTCTCGGTCAGTGATGCGATTTGTTTTTCATTAGGGCAACTACATGACGATTCACATCACGCCAGAACCCGAGTTCTCCTACGTGAGCTTCGAGACGAACGTGTCGGCTGCTTCCTACCGGGAGATTATCAGTCGCGTGCTGGAAGCGTTCAATCCGAAGAAGTTCACCATCACGCTGTTCGCTAACCAGGCACGATGATGATTTCCTGCCGACGATGGTGCGTTCGTAGTAATTGATTTCAATTCGCTTGCAGGCTTCGCAAGCCAAGGACGCGTCAAGTGACATCCGCCTTCTGCCGAAGATCGGCGAATGGAACCGCCGCGAGTTGCAGGTGTGCCAGTTCAAGAACTATGATCTGACCTACCTCTTCTACAGCAAGTTCCCGAGCTGAGGGTGTATGGCCGAGCTGTGTCCGTTCGCAGCTACCAAGCCAACGAGATTCGCATCTGGCATACCGACACCACATCCGATCATTCCGACCAAGCCGAAATCGGCCGCCAGCCAGCCCCCACCTTCAGTCACCGACATCCTCGCGAACCTCTTCCACGCGCACGACGAAAGCAACGCCGCGCGCAGCTCCCGCCTGAACATCCATTTCGCCAACGCGCGCACCAACCGCACCCACCCGCTGAACATCCTCATCGTGTCGTTCATCTTCATCCTCGTGTTCTCGTTCGACGACTTCGCCTCGGCGCTCATCCTCTACTGCTGGTGGCGCACGAAAATCTCGTGAAGTGGCCCGGGAACTTTCGCATCGAGCGGCGCGCACTGGACGTAAGGTCACTCTCCCGGACCCGAAGGAACTCACCTGCAATCGCCCGACTACACCGCCCACCAAAACATCCTCCAGACTCGCCCGGCCCACGACGACACGGTCATCGCGCCGCAAGTGCGGACGTCCTTCAACCTATGAGGGTTAGCGCGTCGGCACCGGCATGCAATTGCGTTCCAACGCGTCCTCGCTGCGAAAGTTCACGCACCACTCTTGGGCGTTCCTATTTGAAACTCTCCTCTTCAAGCTCTTCAAGCACACCCCGGTCCAGGCCGAGCGAGCCACGCCGCCGTGCCGCCCGCTGTGCCATCTGACTTCCACCGAATTCAGGTCACGCAGCGCCGGGATGGTCACTCGAAAACCTCTCACCTTTGGTTAATTTTTAATTAAATTAGTTGTACATATTATAGGCGCGCGCGGATGAATTCGAACTCTGCGCAAATAAACTTAAGGCGAACCACATGAAAGTACGACAAGTTTAATTAATCATAGTAGGACCAAAGACCGTAAGGTAGGACCTTTTAGTTAACACAATAAGATACGATTTCGTTCGATTAAGTTCTTCGCGCATGCCGAAATGAGATGCTCTGGTCAAGCCGACCAACAGCGCGTCGGCGTTTTAGCGAGAGCGACGTTTATTATACGCACGCCAGCCGATAGAGTTGGCGAAAATTCAACTCGGACTCGCATTGGAATAATTTAAGCCAATAAGAGATATTATGTTAGCTCGCAAAAATAACAAGCAGGGTTGAAAATGGTCCATTTTTCTATATAATTACACTCGTAGAGAGGTAATCTCACAATAAGATGATTAAATATTTCACTATACAATGTTACCATATATTTTAGTATATTATATAAATGCATGTTTCTATGTAGGATATCTCTAAACTATGTTAGACGCAGGAATAAATGTTAATCGACGGTTAACTCCAACTCGACCAGTTTGTAACGCATTAATCATGTTGTTAGGATAAGTCTTATTTTGATTATGTTTAAGAGTTTTAAGTTTGTTTCATATGTTCGGACGTTTGAACAAAGGATTTGTTTCGATTTGTTGCTGTTTGTTAATTTGCCCGAAAACAACCTTCGCCCGCGACGACTACATCATCATGCCTGCGCTTCGCGTATATTTTATGCGTTAAGGATGCGAGTGTGCCACTCGATTCGTAACTGGTGCAACATTTCGCTACATGCCAGACCTCAATTCAATCAAACTTGCGATATCGCGCGTGCGATGTGTGCGAGTGCGCGATCTAATATTCGAAAGATTATCGCATTGTGGCCGCGCAATGTTTACATTCGTTTATTTTTTTTTTGACCAATCGTCAGGGCAATTACCATAAGCAATTCACAATTCGGACGTGATTTTTAGTCGAGGCGGTAAAGGTCAACCGGTTCACGATAAATACACACCAACGCGACGCGCCATCAGGATTTTAGATTATCCGCTATAAAAACCCACCGAACTGTCGGCCGGCTAGTCGACAGCTCGTTCGCGAAGTTGACGCACGCCGGTGCACCATGAAGTGCTCGCTATTTGCCGTTGCGGTGGCGTGGATGGTGGTCCAAGCGGCTTGCGCCGAAGGTATTCGTACAATTAGTTCGATTTCGTCTCGAAACGCGACTGTTCATGTTTTTGTGTTTGGCTGCGTCCAGAACCCTGCGAAGACGGTGCGCAGAAGAAGGCCGACTGCAACGATTGCTACTGCGCTCGTGGTCTCTGGGCCTGCACCAAGAAAGGGTGCGATCAAACCCTCATAAAGATTGTTGGCAGAGAACGACGCGGTAAGCACGTCGCGCCGATTCAAGTCAGAATGTCTTAAATTGAATCATTGAAGTGTTGTCTGTTGCTTGCAGACGCCGCAACCGAGACGGAAGGTAGGTCTTTAGTTATGTACGATAGTGACTTATCGTAAATGATTGCTTGGAATTGGCGTTGCGCACAGAGCCTTGTAAAGAGGGTGCCTACAAGAAATCCGATTGCAATGATTGCTACTGTACGCATGGTTTCTGGGCCTGCACTAAGAAAGGTTGCCACACGCAAACGATACAGATTATTGACAGAGAACGACGCGGTGAGTAAACAATCATTTCGTGTTAATTGACGATTGACATTGTTACTGCGAGTGGATTTGCACGTGCGGAAAAGTGAATAATTATTGACGCCTTGAGTATTTTAGCCGAAAGCAAGTGCACCGAGGGTCAGGCGAAAAACGATGGCTGCAACACCTGCTCGTGCGCTCGTGGTGTATGGGCTTGCACGAAGAGAGGCTGCAACGGTCTGCACATAAATATTAAGGACTAACGAGGTGAGTTACCACCAATGACAGCACATATTTTACGCGATTATTTATAATGGCGACACATTGTTCTCGTAACGAGCGGCATTTTTAACTTAACAAAGTGCAATCAATACCTTATCACATTATATTACACACTAGTCTGCATTATAATTGTTATATTAAATTTTGTTTTGTTTGCCGCGTCGAGGCCAGCCAATGCGACGCGATGCGAACACGCTCGCGGCGTCAATCGATGCGTTCGCCAAGACGACGGATGGACATGGCGCAGCAGCGAACTGGTCGAACGTACCACCAATTTACGTTACTTACGCCTGTTGCGCGAGACCGATTACGTTTAAATCAATAAAGAAATTCGATTCGACTTGATTGCAGTTCCTTTTATATCCGCGTCATAATACAGATGGGGTTATCGAAATTATGAGTGTTTAATGAAGAGGCAATTTCGTGGGTGGAAAACTACAAATTGGCTCGGAACAATGACTGCTGGCATGCGCACGACATCTCGGGTGTTTAATGTTTATGTTGTCGCGTGTTGCTCTGGACGAAACATGCGGACGCGCTCGAATTTGGCGATGGTGGTGCTGATCGCAGTTGCCGCCGGCGTGCGGGACAGACCCGCGCAGGACTATTACTCTCCGGTCGACATCTGCAGGTACATGGAAACGAAATGGGTTGGGTGCAATCGTTGCCGATGCTTGTGGACTTGGGCGACTTGGTCTTGCACCAGGAACGTGTGTTCGCCGGCGGAAACGCGCGGCAGACCGAAAGGTAATCTCCGTCCAACTGCTTCAACTCCTTGGGTAATCGAAGACTCTTGCTTGTAGAATGTTATCACGGCGAAGCGAAGCGAGAAGGTTGCAATCGCTGTTCGTGTCAGTATGGTCTTTGGGTGTGCGGGCTGGACTTATGTGGCACGGAATGCAGAGATGGTACCGTAAAACATCAAGATTGTAACGTGTGCTACTGTATAGGAGGCAAATATAGATGTACGGAATACCCTTGTATCATTTACAACGATCACAGCTGCGATCCGAAAGTTCGAGTTACCATCGACTGTAACGAATGTTTTTGTAACAAATCCGGGGTAGGTTTAACTTGTACGAATCTGGAATGCCTATAACCATGACTACCTACCACGATTTATTTATATTCGCAACTGTTTGTATCGATCATTTTTGAAAACGTGTCTGGTCAGTAGTGTTGAAAATAAATTATCTGTCATATACATATTTTACACTTCGCTCTAAAATTTTGTACTCTCATCAAAATACAACAACAACACAATGGAAACGCTAACTGGAAGATACGTATATATCATCTTGGGCATTGAAGAAGGTCGTGGTTTCACTATGGTCAAAGATCCCTTCTACGTTAGCGTCGTGGTCCACGGAAAGAAGGTGGACACCGACTGCGTCGAAGGCAGCGATGTTGCGTTCAACACGGAAATGGTCTGGGAGATAGACTTGAATCTCCTCAAGTCTTCTTACGAGGAATATGGTCACATCCGGATGGAATGCTACACCAAGGACAGAAAGGGCGTCGGCTTTTCGTTGCTGTGTCTGCGCTCCGCGATGATCGACGCCATGTCCAATCCTTTGATGGATAACGTTCCTATAATGTGGACGAAGGTTCTCACGGAAGGTAGCGTGGATCCCGAATTGTGCATCTACTTCTTGATCCGCGACTACGTCTCAGAAATACCCTTAATGTCTCCCTTAAAGAAGACGCTATACATGCCTCATTTACCTATTATACCTTGCTTCTCTACGCCGCAAGTGATGATACCGATCCATTATACGGACGACGGCAATATCCAAGTGGGCGAAGCACATGGTTGCAACAAACGATACCAGCTAACGATTACCATCTTAACGGGTTTTGATCTGGACATCCTCCTACCTGACAACATCATCGCAGTGCAGCAAGTAGCGAATTTGCAGGTTTCTATTGAAACCTTCGGACTGGAAGTGAAGACGCGAAAATTTTTGGAGAGCGTCACCAACAGGCTGATAGATTTCAGCGAAGCCATCATACTGAACATCCAATCGACCTACCAGATATTAGGACTTTACTTCATGCATTTTCCTATCATCAAAGTGCGATTTTATGCCGAAGGACGCATTCTCGGCGAAGGTGATCTGGACATGAGGAACCTGAACCTAGACCTCCCCGAGAAAATCTTCTGCGACTGTGGGAAGAAATTTGAAATGGATCAGTACTGCTTTCTGGAGGGCGAGTATAGGGCAACCGCATCAGCCGAGGCAATGCGGCGTGGCATCATTTCGGTGGAGTGCAAACTCGAAGAACTGGAATCGGCGGAGTACGAGGAAGTGAACTTCATACCGGCCGAAGTACCTACCAAAAAGGTTATCAAGTTGCCGGAACACACCATCACTTCTCAAGGCGATGGCTTGGCTTCTACAGAATGCTCGATAGTCAACTTGACTCTAGGAGAAGATCCGTGTTCGGGTGATCCGCCAGAAAATCCTGGCGTGATTAGATCTTCGCAAGCTCACTTCAGTTTCGCTATTGATGCTTTAAACCAGTGGATGGTCCAAAAACGTGCGGCGCTTTCGATGGACCTGGTAGTGGCCAATCAGCACGAGATCGATAATATTTGCGGGCCTTGGTATGATAAAGTGCACCCTCTTCAGGCGGAGCTACAAAACGACATTACGAAATGCATTGGTGTTATCGCAAATTATGCCACAGCACTTATCAATAACAATGTGCGCCAAGAACTTGAATGTTGCTTTGTCAAGTACAGAAAAACCGTGCCTATAGACAAACGCAAGCCCAAACATTTGAAACTCCGCACTAGAGAGCTCCAGAAAATAATTGAAAATTTACTATCAAAGTCAGCGATACGCCAGATGATCTTCAACGAAACTAGATATCAGTTGCACATGATCCAAGCAAGGACATTCACGAGTTTTCACGTGGAAATTGTTGAACCAAGGGAGACGCTTTTGGAGAAAAAGTTAGAAGAACTTCAAATGCACAAAGGTTATTTTAAAGACAAATATGATCTTGCCATGTTAGCTGCGGAAACTGTAAACATGTACATGGCGAATGGTACGTTTCAATAACAGCACCATATTTAAGCCAATCCAGGAACACTGTCCATTCTGAAAACAGAGAAACTTTTGCTTGGTTGTGTCAAAGAAAGAAAGATTTTCTCGGTTGAATACCTAATGAAATCAAAGTTTATGAAATTATATGCGTACACGTTTTGGAAAATAAATTCTCAGTTAACAGTTCTTCACTTGTTTTTAATGGCTTAATAACCTTTCGTAGTAGGCCGCGAAAGTGCTGACAAGGGAAACGTAGCACATCAACAAAATCTGTCAACGGCTGTGCAGCGTGGCAAACGCACAAATCCTAATTTGTCTCTCTCGATAGACCGTGAAATTTTCATATACGAGGATATTTCTTTGTTGGTGAAGATGAACGAACTGAAAGGAAAGTTCCTCAATCTGGTGCTGTGTGTGGAAGAAGGCCAGGGCTTCGATCAAGTGCGATGTCCGTTTTATATCACTGCTAATTTCAACGGCCGTAAGATGGACTCTGACATTGTGGAAGGCGGGGTGGTAAGTTTAAGTACTGAGCTGGTCTGGGAGACAGACAGAAAGCTGCTGCGCAAGGCGCGCACCGCCTACCAGAACATTCGCCTAGAATGTTGCACGTCCGAGAAGAAGTTGATCGGGTACACTTTGTTGTGCCTCCGGAACGCAAAGATTTTCGCCGCGTCGAAAGCCAACCAATCGTCCGACGTTACATTCGCATGGAACAGACTTCACGGAGTTCCAGGCGACTGGAAGAGGGGTAATCCGGAATTGAAATTGGCGCTTCTGATTCGCGACTATATTCCCAACATCAAACTGTCGGAGGCATCCAAGAAGAAGACGACCACTACCCCGCACCTGCCAGAGCTGCCAGCCCTGCATTTCAAGTTGGTGCGCGTTCCAGTCAAGTACTCCGCAGAGGAAGGATACATTCAGTTGGGCAATCCCGAAGATTGCAACAGTAAGTTTCAGCTGAAGCTGACTCTCATGACCGGATGGGATCTGGATGTGCTGCTGCCCGAAAAGGTGGTGTTCGGCAGCTCCAGGCCAGACATTCAACTCAGCGTCGAAACTTTTGGGCTGAACGTCAAGTCCAAGAAGTTCACCGAGGACGTGTATGCGCGACGAGTCATTCTCAACGAGTGTATTGTTATCAACTTGTGCTCCAACTACCAGTTGTTGGATCACTATTTCAGTCAGTTTTCGAAGATCGTCGTGAAGCTGGAATTGGACGAAAAGGTTGTGGCGCGCGCCGAGATAGACATGTCCAAATTGAACCTGTCCCTGCCCGAAGACCACTTCGACAACTGCGGGCGCGCGTTCCAAATGGAGCAGATATGTTTTTTCGATCCCTTTCAGGACGAAGCCAGAGCTGTAGACCCTACTCGTCGAGCTTCCGTCGTCGTTGATTGCGTCTTAGTCGGCGTGGACATCTTTGATGATGCCAAAGAGCCTAAAGTTCCCAATGTCAATCAGGGTCTTGAAGTGCAGAATTTAAGCA
The DNA here is from genome assembly GCA_027574965.2 of Ecitophya simulans. Taxonomy (NCBI): domain Eukaryota; kingdom Metazoa; phylum Arthropoda; class Insecta; order Coleoptera; family Staphylinidae; genus Ecitophya; species Ecitophya simulans. Next base: position 11,582 of record JAODGE020006981.1, read on the forward strand.
GCGATGTCACTTCGACTTCACTCGACGAGCTCACCTCAGCGCCCGCCGAATCATCGCTGGTCAGCAACAACAGCGAGGTTTCGATGCTCACGGCGGAATTTGACTATGACGACGTGCCGGACGTAGACTGCTGCGAGTACGAATGTTTTATAAAATTTGAGAGTGTAACCTGGCTGCAGGAATATGCCAATGGCGATGTTTTGCTCAGCGTCGTACAAGCGCATTGCAAAGAAGGCGTATTCGAAAAGCGCATCCGTTATATCCCTCACGAAGAGAAACAGCTCGAGCACGAAACGTGTCGCTTCACTTTCAGCACCAGAAAGGGCTGGTTCAATCATATGGTGTACTTCTATTGCCCGAGAATTGCTGTGCTGACCTGCGACGCCAAAGCGTTGGTTGGACGTGCGGTATTGAACGATAAAATCACGTTTGAAGTAAGTAAAACCACTGCGGCCAGCCAACTGCTCGTTGTAGACATGCAGGACAAGGAAATGTTGCATTTCACCATCGTGACGACCGCTACCGTCCTCAGAACGAGCGTGCCCGAGGTGCAGGACGTGATTAAACCACCACCATTGCTAGTCGACGCCTCATTCTTTGCGAACGCATTGGATAATCTGGACGGGCAACTTGCCAAGAAGCGCGAGGACTTCGATTTGCTCTTGCAGAAAGAGCGAGATGACCTGATTGGTCATTTAAAGGACGAGTGGCACGAAAGGTCTTCAAGTCTTCAAGAAGAGCTCCTGAGGAACATCCAGAAGTGCTACGATCTGCTGGAAAAACACGAGAAGTCTAAGATTCGTGATGAAATCGCTAAGGAAATCGACGAGCGCGCGCAATCGCAGGATTATAGTATTATCATGGAGATACATAAGAACACCGTGAAGTACAGCTATGCCGACAAGCAGGAGCTGATCGAGGTCCTTAGCGACGTGGAAGTAAAGATGGCTATCCAGCAGGACCTACTCGCCGGCACGACGCGCGATATGCAAGAGCTGAAAAAGACCCAGCTCACGGCGGATCAAACTAAAATTTTACTGAAGGACCTCAGGACTATGGAGCAGAAGTACGAGATCTCCCAACGGGATAAGAACTATTTCAAATGCGAGTACGAGAAAGCCATGAAGGAGGTGCACAATCTGAAGGTGGACTATCACAAGAACATCGCTATGAAAATTGCTTACGAGAAGGAAGAGCTCAACAACTTAGTAACAAACCCTTGCGAAGAATCAGCATCGGCTGTGGCCGTCCAAGAGAATACGTCGCAGGATTCGCTCAACACAAGCACTGATTCTGGTGTGCCCCCAAAGACAACCAGCGACGACTGCGAGACGTACCCGGACTCATTTGCAGCGGAATCAAGTATCTGGTAAAGTAAGTGAGGCATTTTGCGAACTTTTAACTGTTTTATACACAACCGTCTTCGTGTGATTTACTGAAATTTAATAAACGATGGAGAACCTACGCGCGTAGATTGGGTTGCCTAGGTTAAACACTGGAAAACGAAATTAATCATTCCAAACTCGAACCCTAAGAAATATTTGAACCAAACAGTGAATATCGCGAACGCATTTCTTAAATGATTTGATCAGCGTGCATGAACCTTTTTCAAAAATCTGTGCATTATGACGTGAGCCAATACGAGAGACTCAAGTTTGGCGAATACAAATTAGCTTCAAACTTAAATAGTTTATTTTATAAGCACTTACACCTATTGAACATTAAAGCTTACAATCACAAATTTCATTGGTCCCATACAAGTACAAAGTTTCAAAGTCACCACGGCCGCCACAGTTTATAATTTATATATTTTTCCTTCGGTTGCAAGTCACGGAGCATTCGCTCTTTCTGCTTCTCGAGTATAGATTTCCTGAGCAATTGTTTCGTGACGGTGCTACATTCGAACGGCTCCAGCGCGGATTTGTTATGGGAGTTCTTCTGGTCGCCGAGCGGTGTGCGTTGCGAAGATTGGGCATCCTGCAGGCGACTTTCCACGACCGAAAGCTTCACGGCGTTGAGTTTGTTCTGATGGCACATTAAGATGTTGCGCTTGACCAGGTCCGAGATGTTACGCGTCTGGTGATGTGCGGAGTTTTCGAACTAAATTGCGAAAAATCTGATTAGCATCTCGGCCGCGTTTGCGCACAACGATTGACGAAAGTCGAAAGAAGATCTACCTCGAACATTTTGCGCATCTGCCTCTTCACTTGCAACTTCTTCTTCATCCCCTTCGAGCTGGTGACGCTGTTGCACTGAATATCACTTCGGGAAGACATGCTCGCGCTCGAGCGCACCGCGAACTTTCGGCGATATTTTCGAATGCGCGCGCCGCGACGACGCCTCGTCAAATGCACGCCGCAGGACGAGCGACTATATTTATATATGGAGAAAAACCTCCCCCACTAAGAATATCAATTTTAGTTGCACGCTCCGTTATCCGAAGGCAACGTGCGCGAGCGGCACACAAGTGTACGCCGAAGAAAACATGTGTTTTTTTTATATTTTATAAGCAAACAGCCGAGCGACGAATGCGAAGACGCTGCGAGAGCGGCGCGCCGCCGAAACAACGAAAAACCCACCCGAACCAACACCAGGCCACGCAAACATGCTATATTTAGACTTTCCATCGTGTAGATGCGCGTGAGAATAGTATTTTCCGGGCGGATTTCGAATTTTACGAACGTTGCATTCATAGAACAGAATACGTCGCCTGAAGCCACCACATGAGCGATCAGTGCCAACGGAAAAAAAAAAACACAAAAAGTGCCATAGATGATCTAAAAATAACCGCTTATAGAAAACTTAAAACGCCAAACAAAAGTCACGATTATCTGCGATAATTACTAGCGAAAATTATTAACTAAAGTTCTGGCATTCGCGACAATTTGCTAGACACGCTTAATGTAAGCAAGGCGCATTATAAATACATTCCGAACAAAAGACCCGAAATAACTGTGGATATGAAAATAGAAGCGAGAACTCTGCATGCATGATGATACTAATAGAACGTTTGTCAAGTTACGCATTTTTATTCTGAACATCGTCGCCGTCGCCGCCGCCGCCGCGAGTATTATTAGGATAAATAATACATTGTTAATGCGAATGCTTCGCGGCGTTGAAGTCTAGGTAGATATCTGGAAGGCATCGAAAAAACAGCGTGCAAAAACGCCGTCCAATTGGAGCCGCCAAGAACGTGCGTCGCGGTGAAATTTGACGAAAAACACGTCGGCCGGCGTGTGGCAAGCGGGTGGCGGGATTGCCGTCGCGAGCGGCGGCAATCCTGCGTGTGAAACGCGCAACAAGTGGTTTTCCCAAGCCGCGATGAGTAACAACGCGGCGCGAGCGAGCGCAACGCGTCGGCTATTTATAAAACCGTATGCCGGCGTCGACGCGCCGCCGCGGTTTGACATTTATTTTTTTTTTGCGTCATTTCGGAAAACGTGCGCGCGCCGAAAGAATGACGCCGGCGTCGACGCGGATGACACCGACGGCGGCATAACGTGCGGCGCAAACCCTCGGCGGACGCGAAACTCGCCGGTGGTGCGGTCGGGCAAGTTGTCGATTGTTCCGACACGTCCCGCGCTGCGCACTCGATGCAAATAACGAAATAACTCGCACTGGCACACTGCAATTCGACGATGTATTTGTTCGTCGACACATATTTATAACACTGGCAGCGAGCAGTGGCATCGGCGTAGGCCAATAAACAAGTGGCGCGGCGCAACAACACCTCGAGTTTCATCTTTTTCCTGTAACTCTAACTTGCAAATAGTTCAACTAAATACTAAACAAGATTAGAGGCGTTACGAAACTCATGTGCGCTATATCCCTGCGCGTTCGCGCAACTGTATAGGCAGATAATCAGTCATATGTTTATTGCGGATTGTCCGGATAGATTATGTCGCGCACTTTCTTCGAGCGGTGCGCCTACCGAGGAAGTTGAACCGTCGAACGTATCAACACTTGTGCTGAAATGGATCCAGACCACAAACATTTGCGATCGACTATTTCGTTCGACGCGATAACCTCGGCAATTTTGCGCAAGATAGTGTTTACATTTCGCATTACATTAAACGTTATGACCTTATAAGATCGTCTTATCGTCGCTTGTTGATATTATGTATATGTCTGCACATTATCTTCGCTAATCGCCAATAATTTGCAGTATAAAATGGTGACAGTTAACGTTATCGTCAAATTTGCCAAAGCTCACGTCTTGTGAACGTCGCGTTGGCTCGGGATGTTTTCGTTGAGTCAAACCTCGATCGCATTTGCGATAGTAACCGCTTGCGCGGCTTTCTACGTGCAACCGTGCTGCAACACGTACAACCTACTGAACCCAGTGGCAGTGCCAAACTTTGGTGGATGTCAAGACTACGAGATCGTATTGGAAAATGGCAGGCTGATATATAAATGTTTGAGCTATTCCGGTAAGACACGCTGCATGTAGAGTGCATTGGTGGAAACAAATGTTCGGGTCCGCCGTTGCAGAGAAAATGGGCTCTTGCCCGACGAACGCCACCGAATACAAGCACCTCACGATCAGCGCCTTCGCGCCCGTGCAATGCATCGGCGATTGGTTCTGCCCGCCCGGATTCAAGTGCTGTCCAGAGGACGCCGCCAAACCCGCGCACATTTGCAAGCGAGCCATTTTGCCGAATAAGCAGGCAACCGATCTGCCCACGGCCGAATTCGCCAACGCCGAAGGAACCGGCGGCAGACCAGATGGCCAAAAGTCCGACCACAAGCCCGCCAAAGCCAGCAGGCCCAACAAGCCAACCAAGCCCAACAAGGCGCCGGACGTGCAGTAAATCTGGCCGCAGTGCGATGTAACGTCGTTATCTGAAGTTTGGAAATATAAACGCGTCGATTTCTTCGTGCACCGCTTGCGCGGCAATACTAGACACATATTAGAATCGATATAATGTCCGAGAACGTTTATTGCGCACGCCGATATCATTCGCCTAATGCGGATTAACGATTCGTGAAGAATGTCGCGGCGACAAATGCGATATCCAATTACACAATCCGCGTCCTTCTGGCGGCGAATCGCGCCGTCGTCCTGAAACTGGCGCCTGGTTTCGCGCGGTGGCCCTCGCAACCATCGCAAGTGGGTGTGTACGAGAATTGGCCACCAAATTGCCAGCGCGATGCACACTGCTTTTGGTGCAGCAGACATTGCGAAGAGAGGACGGATGTTTGTCGATTGCAAGCCGGTGACTGCTAATCGACTGCGTACCTTCCGGTTCCCGCAGTTGGTTGGCACGCGGCGGTGGTAAATGCAATCGCTATGTCAATATGTAACGAAACCTATTTATTTGAACTATTTCCTAGCTTTACGTGCGAGCGGTGTATACCTCTACATGCATATATTTACTACATTTCGTCGTCGAAGAACATGTCGTTTTTTTCTTTCAAATCTACGTCGTCTTCGATGCGATTGGCGTTGACGTAGGTGTATTCTTTGTCGCCCGATCCAATTGTTGGTTCGTAATCATTTGAATATTCCTTAATGCGGTCGACGTCGTCGCGAAAAATACCATCGCCGGAACCCGAGAAAGTCTCGATTTCGTCCTCGTCGAAACTCGCTCCGGAACCGACTCCGTCGTAACCAGAACCTTCCGCCGTGGTCGGTCCGGCTTCTGCACGATACACGGGACGCTTGCACAGAGAAAACGGTTGGTCGTAACGCGCCTCCTTGCAACATTTGTAGGCGCCCGGGCAGTCGAGATCGGAGCAGCAATGCAGCGCGCTCAGGTCCAACGCATGCGAATAGGTCGCCACATCGCGGGCTGGACAGGCGCCGGACTTCTCTGTAAGACCAGCCTTGCAACCGACAATCATTGCGCACGTTCGCAACTTACCAACTCGATCGCAGCAGTCGAACACAAGCCGTCCATTATAGTCTTTCAGACAATAGTCGGCGCACTGGTTCAAGTTCATCCCTTGGCTGCACGCCGCGGATGCGGCGCCCAGCAACGCCAAAACGACCAGCGCGCCAAACGCACCCGAAACGCGAAGCGGCATGGCTTCAGCTCGCGCCGAACGACGAATGGTTGCACGTGAGCGACTTCGCTCAGCACACTGTTTCCCAAGCTTGCTAAATCCCGCCGTAGATTACGGCGCATTACTCATTGTTTGATCGGCCTTATCGTTTATCATAATACATAACACGGCGCTCAAATTTTCAATCAACAAGCTGCGGCATTGAGCGAGGTATGTAGGCAGATAAGGCCAGCTGAAATTATCAAGTGCGAAATTGTCTGAAATAACAGAAAGGTGTTTGTCCGGGGATACAAATCGCAAGTGTATAGAGTGTCAAACAAAAGTTTATTGTTTGCGCGTCGATCGCTCGAAATTTCAACATTTCCAGTTCAGTCAAGTACACAAAAAAAAATAGTCGCCTCTCTTCGGACATCATAAAACTATTCATAATAGAAAATAAGTAATAATAATCGTTTACTATGTACAGCAAAAGCTTATTAAATATCACAGAATTAAAGCTACAAAGATGCAAAGTCGATCGTCTCAAACCTCTTTGATTGCCCCCGCTTCCAAGTCAACAACAACTAAACTAATCAATGGAAGACTGTCGCCCGTATTTGCACTTGCGCTCCCTGGCAGAGGGAGAAAGGGTTCACCACGGCCGCCACATGGACGCCTGGTTGTTGGCGGTGTTGGCGGTGCTGGGGGTGCTGGGGGTGTTGGGGGTGTTGGCGGTGTTGGCGGGCGATGTGGGCGGCGTGTAGCTTCTCTGATAGTGGTGCGTCGGCGACGCGTGGCCTGGGTGCGCGTTCGTCGGCGGCGAGCGCGGCGCTTGCTGGTGAGGTGGCGTCGACGGCGACCGAGGGCTCTGGTCGAGCTGCTGGACGCAGGCGCCGAGGTGCTGCAGGAGGCGCTTGCCGGCCGTCGGCTCGATGATTTCGGCCGGGGACGTGATGAACTGCGACACTTCCTGCGCGCACTGCGTGAATCCGGCGCGAAAGCGATCGGTGTAGGTGGGCTCGCTGGGGATGACGAGCTGGTGCTGTCGCTTGAGCGTGTGCAGGTGCCGGACGGTCAGCTCGAGGATGTCGGCCTTCTCCAGCTTGGAGACGTTCTCGCCCTCGCTCTGCAGCGTGCTCACCATCAACTCCTTCAGCTCGTCCAGGCAGCGGTTTATCCGCGCGCGCCGCTTGCGCTCCAGGAGCGGCTTCATCACTTTGCGGTACTGGTAGGTGCGCGAGATGGGCTCTTCGGTGTATTCCGAGGAAGTGACCATGTACGTGGTGGGCGCCATTGTTCTTATCACTGCGCGGTATCACTGAGCGAACGCGAACGACTGCCGATGGCCGACACTGCGCGACGGTGCGACGTGCTTCGCTGGGCGTGCGAAAGAAGTGCTCGCGCGTCGACCGCACCAGCCGACGAGCGAATGATGTGGAGGAACCGCGCGCGAACGTTATATACGAAAGAGGCGCGTGGCGCGGAGTGGGGAGCGTGCTGCGGCGTGCTGCTGGTGCACCCTTCGGAATGTCACGGTGCGTTATCAAGGGATGCGCGCGCGCGCGTGCGTTGCGCCCCGCGACCGGGGTACCTGAAATGCTGGCGCATTGTGTCGGCGAGCGTGTGACCGTCGCGCGCTAACCCCTCGCCGAACGCCCGCAGACCCTTCAAGAATGCGCCCAGCCAAGGAAGGAATTGAATAACAAACGCGCGGCTACAATAAGCCACAAACCCAAGCGACGCGCACCCGCGGAACGCACGGGTTCGCGCGAACTTCCTATGCGAAGGCAAGAATTGCGAATGGGATTTGTACGGGGCTGCAATTTTAATTACCGACGCAATATTCTGCGTTCGTCTTGCCGTGCCAGATGATTGTCGGCGAAGTAGAAGGTGATAGGTGATAAGCACTCGGTGGTGGCGCGCCGTGCCAGCTCTTAATTGATAGATGGAGTCGAAGGCGGGACGCGGCGAAGCGTCCGAAAGAAGTCGACAGTAATTTGTTGGGGCGCAATTAGCGCATTAGCATTCGAATTGGCGGCGCGTGATAGCCCTTTTTTGTCGATCGCCGCGGCATCGTGTGTCCCTTCGCGCGGGCCCTCCAAGAAGAAGCATGTCCGGCTTGTGCCGGGCGCACGCGCGCGCGCGCGAAAGCGAGCAGGCATCGTGCCACACGGTGGGCACACATCGCTCGTGGGGAAACATTTCTCGGAGCGTTCCCACGGGCGGCGGAATACCAGCACACACGGCGCACGGCACGGCACACGGCGCGGCGCACGCCGCACGCTTATACACGTTCGAGCGCGCGGCGGTCTCGTTATGAATGCCTCTCGGCCGGCACCTGGCGCATTGTGCGCGGCGCTCTTCGTCTGCGCCACCGTCGGCGGTGCGTCGGGCGCGCCGCGCGACGAAGACGGCGAAAAGTGCAACCGAAACGTGCGACAAACCGCCGCGGCGTCGCGACGCGCGCCCGACACGAGACGGCCGTCGGTGGAGCGACGTGGGCGATTGCGCGTTCGGGCGTCTTCCGAACGCGACGAACTGCGTCTTCAGCTGGTTTAATTGGACTTCCGGTGGCTCGTGGGAACCGTTCGAGTCGGCGCACGCGGCAGGTGCTTAAGCGCGTCGCGGCGTGTCGAAACGGGCGACGACGTAACGCGCGATTTTTTCGTCGGCCTAATCCGGCGCGCGACGAGAGAGGCGGCCGGCGGCCACTCCGCGCCGCGCGTTGATTGATGGCGGCGCGCGCATTTGCATCGGCCGCGCGGCGTCATTAATGCCGCGCGCGCGCGCGCACGCTTGGCTCGCGCCCGGCCGTTTCACGCGAGTTTCACCTCGTTCGGCGGCGCGCGCTCAATGGAGCCGGGCGACGAAGACGGGCAGCGACGGTCGGCTCGCTCCGGCCGCCGGTGATTAAGTGGGCGTGCGGCTCGTGCACCGTGAGAACCAGGCGAGTCATGCCCGCAGTCGGCGTGATTACTGCTTCCTGTTAACTGATTGAGCCGCTCGCTCCCACAATTATATACCAATCATCCGACTCGCGTTGTTGTTGCCAACAAACCGACACACGGGCGCGCGGCACGCACGCGGCGCATCTCGCACGGAGCGAATCGGACGGCGACGCGCGCGGTTAATAAGCGCGGCTGCCGCTCGTGTGGCGCGCGCGTCTTTTTTTTTTCGTCTTCTTTTACTTTTCTCCTCCGCTCCTCCGCGCCTTCGACGCCGCCGCGGCACGGGACGCGGTGCCTTAAACGCCGCCGCGGCCGATTAGTGCGGCCGGATCGTAAAAAATATATCACGCACGAAGGCGCATCAATGAATCTCTTTTAGCGTCCGCGCCGCCGTAATTATCCGTCTGCCGGTCGATATCAATGCGATTTCTTCACCGATCGGGCGGGCGCCGACCGCAGCGACGACCGACGACGCTTCGCCGCGCTTGTGGAAATTGATTTCGACGCCGGTTCCCATAAAGTCGCGTCGAGTCGACGGCGGAATCGCCGCGAGCCGGACGAGCCAAATCTCCACTTCCTTATCTGTCGCAACGGGCGCCCTGACTTATCGCCGAATTACAAAGTCTAATTACGCAAATGCGCCGCCGCGGCGCGCTTTTTCACACACGCTGACGGCCGCGTCGGCGACCTTTGCGCCGCCTAATTGGCGCGAATCTCCAGCGATCAATTAGTCGGCGGCGCGCGCGGCAAAAAGGGCGCGCGCGGCCGATGAAGAAATCCATCTCGGCCGCGGCTCCTTCGGCGGCGACTTTTTTTGCGGCGCTCGCGCGGCGCCGGCGTCTTCTGAAAGCGCGGAGAGATCGTTTACCGCGCCGCCTAGGTGCGGAGCGTCGAGCGAAACGGGCCGGGCGCGTCATTTTTCTCGGCCGTTCTCACGCTCGGCGCCGACGCGTCGCGATAATGGGCGCGCGTCGCGACGTCGCGCGCGAACGGAAGTGCGCCGTCCGGCGCACGCGCTGCGCCGACGCTCGCCGCGCGCAGAAACGATAAATTCCCGCACGGCGACCGATGAAAGAGCGCGCGCCGACGAGGACGGCGGCGTTAGCACGTGTTGGGCGACGGCAGGTGCGAGCCGCACGCGGTAGCGTGACCGGCCCGCGTTCGCCTCGCTCGCACGCCCGGCGCGCGCGCGCGCACGGACGCGTGTTGCCGCGCGCCCTACTCTCTCGCATGCCATCACAGAAGCGTGGGAACGCGTCGCCGAAGAGCTTCCCAAAACAGCTCGCCGGCGGCGCGCGCGCTCCGCGAGTTTGTTGGCCGAGCGGCGCGCGCACGTCCTGCTCGTGCGCGCCGACTACCGGCGTCCTTCTTCCGCGCACGCGCACGCCGCTCGGCAATTATACGGGCACATTAAATAACATAAAGTACAATCTGTTGAATGTTAAGTGCGGCCCGCGCCCACGCCGCACGAGTTCGCGGACGCGCGCGCGCG
>JAODGE020006984.1:0-13771 GCA_027574965.2 Ecitophya simulans
AAATTTATCAGTTATGGCAACAGTTTGGGTGTTCCTGGCTACAATACCATTGCATCAATAGTAATTTGTTAAAAACTTGACTTGAACAGCTGCAATGGCTCAGAAATATAAACAATTTATTTATCGTCGTATTAAGTATTTTATTCTTTACCACTGTTAAAATCGAAATTTGTAAAATCACAATCAAATGTTTAAAGATTAAACATAATGCATTAGATATAATCATATTCATATATATATAATATCCATTAATTAAATAGGTAGTAAATTAATTAAAGTACGATGTATAATTTTCTGTGGCATTGCAAGTCTCAGTTTGCGAACGTACCGTTCAGTCACAGCTTAGTTATTAACAAAAATAATAATAATCATATTGAGCAACAACACATTAAAATCAAACAGAATCATTGCGGGCGAAGTGAGAAATAATAATAAGGAGACGCCTTGGTCCCGTAACGAAGTCTGTGATACAAAATAAAACAGATGAAATAAATTTTACGTTAGTTAAGTTACGAGATAAATACATATAAATAGTTTTCTTTAAATATAATATTTATAAATAAGAAACAAAACACTTTAAACAAACTATGCAAGACAGCTGAGAGTCCACGATGCGGTAGGGATCTAAGGTGTTATAACTTAGGTCTGACATAATGAGATATCTAGTTTGCATATTATATAAAATGCCCATGATAGTCTAACAAATGAGACGAATCCAAACATTGTCAATAAAGTCCAATAACATGACAGAAATATCTACAATTTTGAATATTGGTATTGTATAAACATCATTCAAAATGTCACTCAATTAGCTGATTGAATGCGTCAATCAACGAGTGAACCATAATTGCACATCCATCATTTCCATGCACGTTTCAACAAACATAGTGATCATAATTGGAAACAGTTGAAAGTTTCGTGGATGTTATAGGCACCACATGGCCGCCATTTTATAGTAACGGCCATTTTGTCCAATGTGTGAGATGATGCTTGAAATGGTTTCTGTTTTGATTACATTGTAATATTATATATTAATCGATTATAGATAATCAGAATCCGTGGGTCGTGTGCATTCATGAACAGTACTTCTATTGAGATGCTCGCAATTACAATTTACGTGATACGGTCAATAAACCATGCGCCACATGTGGGCAAGCCAAGTCCCATATTTGTTTAAAACGATTATTGAAAATCATCTTGGAGATATTTTAATATCGCGTTAAATAGTGTCGTCAACATTGTTTTAGAATTTGGATAGCGTCACGCTCGCCTGCCGCACATGGCGCACAATTGTATGACCAGTTGCTGGTGTTTTTGTGTGACTTCTACCACGAGCACGTTATATATTATTAAATCTACACAATATCGTCGACTTTTTGGCAATAAAACAGCAATAAAATTATACGCACTACCATATACATTCGCTGGTGGATCCACACCGTGCTGAATCTCACGACACCCTTTTTTACACGTTTTACATTCGGGGGTAGTACACGCACTAATAAAAACCTGTATGGCAGGATTTCCTCTCTCCTTCAACTCACGATCACGCCCAACGCGTACAGTATTTTAGAATTGGCGCAAACTGTTTCAGCGTCCCTTTATGACTTTCTCCGATGCTTTTCTTACCTTTTCTACTCACGATATTTTTCATGATTTAATATTTGCTAGGCCGCTCACGGAGGCGTACGGCGCCGACATTCACTTATTGGCTTTTTTGTTGGCCTTTTCCGCTTTTCGTTGTTGCTTCTCTTTCTCTTTGCGGTCTTTCTCTGCTTGCTTACGTTCTTTCTCGGCTTGATGACGCAGCTCTTTAATCTTACGCTTCAGCCGAGTCTTGTCATCGCCACTCACCTTGAGAATTTTGAAGTCTGCAGACGTCAGTTGTAATAAAGCCGATCCGTTAACCTGCAGTTCGACGAACTTGGGTATGTGCTGTTCTAAGCCTAATCCTAACAACCATTGGCACACCTGGCGGAAAGTTAAGTTAAGAAAGTTAAGAAATTCATAAATTCGCAAATTTTACGATTTATGCGAACATCATCACTCACTTGTTCCTTGCTCCAGTCGCCAACAGCAGACGACTGCCAGAAATGAGAGTTTCGTTTATCGCAGCTGGCAATGCTGCACGACGACAGGCTAATATCCGATGGGTGCATGCTGCTCCACGTGTCCATCCTAGAGGGAGAAACTGAACCCGACGATAAGCTCGAAGGTGATGGCGGCGTAGGTGAAGCACCAGACTGGTGTTGCCATGGCACCGATCCTGGGGGCGATAAAGTTACAGGTGCTACCTTTTTCACTGTAAACACGTTCCAAGGTGTAAATATGTGTCCTTTCGGATGGCATAAATATTGGCAAATATTAACTACCTCGTTGATTAGCTTCGTTCACAGCCTGTCGAATTTCCTCCAGCAATGCTTGTGCGGTACTCTTGCTCTTTTCGTTAAGCTCATCCTGCGATGCAGTCAAGCTCTCGGTGCCAATACGTTTTTCACGTTCGGCGAGCACCTGAAAGTGGTGGTTCTGTTAACATTCATAGACCGTCCTCCATAAAACCATCAAACTCCAGCAACTTACTTGCTTCAACTGTTCGGCTAATGACGAGGCGGGCCCCATTGCCTGCTTACCACCCACCCATGGATCCGGACTAGGTTGTTGCATGCTCGACTCTTTCTGAACGCGCGCGTACACCCCTCCCGCCGAGTTGTCACTTTTCTGGACGTAATTATTCTGAATCTGCGAATATTGCACCTGGCTATTGTAGTGGCTATTCTGACTGTTGTACTGTGCGGTGCTATACGTGGAATAATTATTGGTCTCCAAGGTGTGCGGGCGCAGCAAGTCGTTTTTTGAATCATTGATGTATTGCGGATCCAGTTCATCTGCTGAGTTATAACTTTCGTCCAACCCATAATCCGAACTGCTATTGCTCAAAGATCCCTTTTTAGGCATTTGCCTAGCTCTATTGACCAACTCGGCCTTGCTTTTATTCGCAGAGATATCTAGCAATTCGTGTGGCGGTACAGCGCTATCAAATTCGTCCTTAATAGGCAGTTTTCTCTCCACAGTGTCGGTTTTGTTGAGGTCATCTGGACTGGCATCTGATATTTCTGTATCTGAAAAATCAGGATTGATGCTATGGCCTAACTTATTAGGAGGTTGTCGCCGAGCCATCTGAGGAGTAACTGATTTTGCATTTGTACTATCGTACGGTAAAGATGGCGGCATTCCAGCTTGTTTTTGTGTTTCATACAATTTCTGCTCCAAAATTATAATTCTATCTTTCAGATTTTTAACTAATGCATTATACTCGGTATCCTTCTCTTGTAACAACTGTTGATAGAAATCTTCCCTTTGGGCCATTTCTATCTCCCTTTGTTGGAACTCCCTGCAGAGTTGCTTAGCTCGACTATATTTCTTCTCCAACGTGAGATACTGATTCTGAGATTGCTCTAACATGTTCTGGTACGTCGTGATCTCTTTCTTCGAGATTGTCAGTGCCTTTTCAGTCTCCTTTAAGCGCGCAGTGGTTTGTTCCAATTTTTCAGACTCGTCCGATTTTAGCCCGTTCTGTTCCATAAGCTATAAAGCAACGAGAAATTATTTAATATTTCGCATTTTAATTTCATTGAGGGACTGTGAAAGATGTTTTAGGTGAATGAATCCAACCAAGAAAAACCAAAGGCATGCAGTAACAAAACGGCATCGAATTACCTTCGTCTTCAGGCGCGCTAGCTCGTGTTCGGATAAGTTTAGCTTACGCTGAGTCTGCATAACAAACAAACACAACACATACAAAGTACAAGTATAGTTAACAATCCAGGTTAACCATCGCGAACGCAATGTCAATGCATGGAAACAGAGAAACGCAACTACACAATGCACAAATAACACGCAAATCACACGCAAAAATTCATGTTGTGAGATTGCATAGAGGCATAGGAAATTCGATTCGACATACCTCTTGAAGTAATAAGCGTAAAGATTCCACGTCATTGTTTTCGGTCTCCGGTTCGAAGACGTTATCGTTTGTAGCCGCCAGGGGACTAACAGGACCGTCGGACACACTGCTATTCGCCGATCCTTTGAGCAGATATAAATCAGCAACAATCCGATTGATAGTTATTGATAATTTCATTACCTGTTAATGGAAGTGTACTGGCATCGCTGGCCTGCTGTTCGGCCTCCAACGCTCTTTGCCGTCTTTCTTCCCTCTCCTTATCAGCCTGCAGAGATTGCCGAATCAGTTGCGCTACTTCACTGTTATCAGGATCGCGTTCCCTTCCGATGCTGAACTTTACAATGCCGGAAGTATTCCTCAAGACGCTGGCAGCGTACGCCTGCGTGACACCCACGAGACTTTTGCCGTCGACCTCTATAATCTGATCGTTGACTTGAATCCTGCCGTCCTTAGCGGCTGCCCCGTTCGAGGTTATCGTCTTCACAAATATGCCCAACTTTTCCAGGCCGGCATCGGCCCCAACGCCCATTCCGATAATGCTCAAGCCCAGTCCCTCGGGACCTTTAAGGAGTTCCACCGGAAAAACATCCATCTTTTCAACGCGCTTCTCCAGTTCGTATTCAGCACTTGCCGCTACAGGATCAACATCCTCGTTGCGCCGGTCGTAATCATTGATGCTGTACGTTGAAAACACCTGAATAGGTCCGACGGAAAACCTAATTTTAAACGATTTCGGAATGTACATCGGATATTCCAAATCGTCGTCATCGTCCTCGGGCAATCCAGGCACTTCCATCCAGAAGTGGCCGTCTTCAAAGTAGTGAATTCCGTTTTCAATTCCCACGACTTGGAGAGGTTTCGGGATGAAATCAGTATCATTATTAGATTCAGTTAGGCTTGTAACCGAATCGATGAGACCGGAATCAGACGCCATGCTAGATTCCAACTTGCTGTTAGTAATGTCTTGTGTCGATACATCTATGCTGCTCGTGGATTCGTTCATAGCCTGTTTGTCAGCCTTCTTAATTTTTATTACTTGGGCATACTCAACTTGTTCCTCTTGAATCGAAGGTGGCCCATAACTATCACTAAGTGATGGCAAACCGAGCGAGTCTTGCATTGAGGAATTGTTTTGCATTGCCGACGAGGTATCCGATGCCCACTTATTTTGCTTCAAATCAAGGAGCTTTTGTATTTCTCGGGCTTCTTCGTCAGTGATAAGATCCTGTCGAATTCTTTTTTCTAGAATGCTGTAATGAGATTGAATATTAAAATTGACATCAACATATAATTTGGTTTATTCTGCTTCATACTTTGTGCTTAAGAGATTCTCAGCCTCAGCCGGCGTCATTGCGTCCACTTCAGAAGCCTCGTTCTGGACGATGACGCGATCCTCGACCTCATCATCTTCGTCGCTAGCGTCAGCATATTCTACATCTTTGAGATCAAGTATATTCGCTTCGCAGTGAATTTCGGGCGAGATCTTTGTGGGACTCTGCAAAGTGTTGACAATATTTCAATATGAACCGTCGCCAATTAATACTAAATCTAATGCCTTGCCATGAAAAAAAAACGCAACTGTTTCTTACCCCTTTTGGAGAAACACAAGGAACTACATCGGGCCTATTACTTGCCTCCACACTTCGTTCGTGCTGAATGAAATCGGCGGAGCGCGAATTCTCGCCATATTCCGCCTCGTCCTGCACGTCCAGCTCGGATACGGGCGCTGCGGGTGACCCACCCTTTGAAGCGTTGTACATAACGTCTGAATCGAAGCTCTTGTGCTGCACTACGGTTGCCTGAGAATCCGAATCGGTGGAAGCGGTTGAGCGCTGTTGGAGAAGGCAGGAGGGTTTGTTAGGAACCGCATAAATGGCCTCAACAGTTCGTGGTTGTGACAATGGCGACTCAATGCTTTCCGTGTTCGGCGAGTCCTTGGCGTCGATTGTGGCATAATCCCCCTCGTCTTGGATAAACAAATCCACTTTGTCCTCGTCCGTTATAGGATAGTCATATAAGGCATCCTCGGGTGGTTTTAAACGTGCCTTTATTTCTGGGTACGGTTCGTTGAAACCACCCTCGTCAGTCGTAGACGAGGATATGATGGAAGGTGGACGTGCGCCCAACCCGGCGGCTGGAATGTTCACCGAGATGCTAGATACCTTACTTCGACGCGGCACTGGCACAGCTTCTTCTTCAGTCTTATCTGATTTAACATCAGCCTGATCTGCAATACGCAACAAAAACGTAATTTTGATTATGCAATCGCCAAACGCGGCATTGCTGCAATTATTTCGTTATCCAAAAACCTACGACAAAGTAGGAGTTTGCGCTCATTCCACTTGCATTCAACAATAACAAACGCAACTCGGAAATACTCAATTACACCCAATGCCCATCGCTCAAAATTGCGGCTACGCTGAATACGCCACGAGTAACGACAAACAGGAAGTCGGTCGAAATAAGTGCGTCGATGTGATATTTATAATTGCACTCGGGCCGAATGACAAAATTCGCCACTTTAAAAAGTTTCGATGGCACCGCTTTTCAATGATCGGCGACAGCTTTAAAGCGCTCGTAACTAACCTGTGCAATCCAAACAAAGCAGCTTCAATCGCAAACACATCTTCCTCATACTGCCGAGGCGTTGTTGACCACGCACCACTCGTCAACCGCGAACACCACGATGACCACCGCAACGCACGCCTTCCGTTCATCGAATCATCCGGATAAATCAAATAGGCAAATCAATTGCTTCCGAACATAGTTGCCGTTCGGGCACGCGTTATGCGACGGCGCAAAGTAAGTAAATAAGTAAGTGGTTCGGGAGTTGGGAGTGAAGACGCGTTCCCGCGAGGCTATAAATACATTATGTTCCTATTGAAAAACCTACACGAGACGCTCGTGCGCAGAGACACATCGGTCGTCGCCCGTCAGATTGAGTTAAGTCGCTTAGCAGTATGTGTTTCAACTAACACAACCAGTTCATGCAACGATAATAACATAACAAAGGCCGACAAACAAATATTGAATTTACCTTGGGCACCTATATCAGTCTTTTCATTGGTCTCTAACTGCGCCTTTACATCTTCTTCTTCTTCCTCCTCCTGTTCGGAAACCCCTTCGTCTTCAAGATCTTCCTCCTCGGCAGAAGGCGCCACCCTAGCAGGTTCGGGCTTTACTTCTGGTTTGGCAGGAGGACTGCTTGGGGGACTCAGCGAACTCAAACTACTCACGCTGAGCGATTCCTTGCTAACCTCGTCCAAAGATTTCGAAATAGAACTAGAATTAGTGTTTCCCCCGCCATTGGTCAGGTTGCCGGCGTTCGAGGGTGACTTTGGCAATTCCTTTGCAATTCCGCAATGCCTCGTCGTCGGCGATTCGTGCGCGGCCGTCGCCGTCACAGACGGCGAAGTGGGCGTAGCAGGTGACATCGCTTTGAGCGGTACCACATACTGGTCTGCTTCCTCGTCCAAATCTAAAGGCTTGTTTTCCTTGTTGGTTTCTTCGGAGTCGCGCTTGTGCTGGCCGCGCACCACTCGCGTGTTGACGTTCCTCACTGGCGAGGTCACCGGCGACGGCGACGAGACGTATCTGTCGCGGTCCGGCTGCCGCTGCTCTCGTTCCCGCTCGACGTGGTAGCGCTCCCTCTCCCTGATGGGACTGCTTAACGGACTGCTAATATGCGTCGGCACCGAGGCGGGCCTCTCCCGCCGCGCGACGTTTGGCCGACGCGTCACATCCGGCGGGCACGGCGGCGACGTCGGCGGGCTTCGCACCCGCGACGTGAAAGAAGCGCTCCGCGTCGCACGATTGTCAATCGGAGCCGGCTCCTTATTAGCACAGTTGGAAGGTTTCGAGACTTGATCGTTGTTCCTGTTCGGATCGCTGGTGTACCTCGAAATCCTGGTCTTGCTGAAATGCGACGTCCAATTCCTCTGCTTCTCTATCAACTCTTTGCTATTGAACTTCCTCTCTGGTTTCTCCGGTTTCTTCATTAACTGCGGTTTACCGTGCACGGCATTCTTATCCTCCGAACTCCCGTTCAGTTTCGTCATTCCGCCCATATTTACTCCGTGCGTCACACCCGTGTGGTGCATGAGATCGTCCTCAATCTTAATCCTAGCGAATCCATTGGTCTTGTCGTTTAAAGGAATGCATCTCCTTGTCGTCGGCGACGGCGACCTAGACCCTTCGTCTGTCGACCTCGAGCAATGCGTTTCGCGAATGTGGTCACTATTGGCCGAACTACTCCTGGATCTATCCAAATGCGGCACGTGTCCAGCACTCTTGGTAGTCTGGAGAGGATACGGATGACTGGTCACGCGTTGTATATCTCGCGGGCGGTTCTCCTCTCCGAGTTTTTCGAAAAGGGCGCGAGCGTTGTTGAAGCGCGTGAGGTGAGATTCGGTCCGAACGACCGTCACGGGCCCAATATCATCGCGGTAGTCGGCCCCAGGAGAGCTGGTCGACCGGGGTTTGCTGCCGCGAAGCGGCGCGATGAAATCGTCGCGATGCTGACCAGGTGGTTGAAATCGGTTCGCGATCTGCGACACCTTCGAACTAGCGCGCGGCGTGCGCTTCTCGTCCATTTTGTGGGCCGACCTGCAACAGTAGGAGAAACGGAGACATCGTTAGAATAGTTATGCAAATTCGAAAAGAATTGTCGATGTTTGTAGAACGTTGTAGGATTTAATGGTGCAGAAAAAAAACTTGCTACGACCATAAACGAGCGGGGATATGTTCGCCAGCATGTGCAAAAGTCTCGTAAAGATAGTGATGCCAAGATAACGCAGAAGGAAATGTACATTTAGTAAGTTGGGACTAATCAATATAATAATTAGATGCACTGCAAAAGGCAAGATCGTCCTGATAAAAATTCATCGCGCTCTAAAAAGATACCGCTGGAGAAAATGTTCTATTCTTAGCGCGTCATTTGCAAAAAAAACCGTTAAAAATAGCAAATGAGGCAAGTTAGCTGCCTTCTGCGCACCAGGTATGAGCTTAATAATTTAGCCGGTGCGCGCAAGTGATGTACGGCGAACACCGTTCGCGCGCCGAGCGTATGAACTCGTGACGGCCGTGTTCAGCGTTTTAACTATTTAGCATTACCATATGGTAATCGCCAAGGACGTTTCGTCCGGAAAATAAAGCTGGTTCGCAGAATGCATGATGATCGCGGCGGCCGCGCTCGTCATCTGCTGGCGCCGATGGTGACTGAAGCTGCTGGTCGCAGAACGTAAGTCACGTCATCAATCCTCGCGAGCCACCTAAGATTCGCTATATTCAAGATGAGCGGCGCAAGCCATAAAAAAGGCCATTATTGTCAGTCGCGAACATGACTCGGGAGCACTTCAGGTGTTGGTTAAGTTCGCGGTTCGGTTCGGCTTTGCGACTAGGCACTTATTATTAGTTAGTCGACTGTCGCAAAACATCACCTGCATTCAAACGACTTTTTATAAGCTTTTTGTGCGTCCCATAACTTTGTTATAATAACAAAATCTTATGGTACTTAATTTTAAGCAAAAGTAGTTTAGAAATGATTCAGTGTCGAGTCGTAGTCGTTTATCATTTTGGACAGTCTATAATAAGCATACAAACAGCAATTCCTTAAGTTCTATTCAACCGTGTAGCGAACTGAAGAGCGTGTCCGTATTTCGTCTCAAAATCAAGTTTATTGACTCGATGATGCTGACAATAAGCTATGAATGTCCTATCTATGTTTACAAGTTGTTAGGAAGCTGAATATCAAAAATGTCATCGTACAATTAAATGCGCGCCGACCTTGTGCACAAATTAACTGAATATACGCACACATATGCATGCATTCACTCATTTCTAACGGTCTCGCGCCTGTCGCAGATGTATTAAGCATTAAACTAAGTGCTCGTGCGTTTCATCACAATGATTAATTAAATTTAATGTTGATTAGGTTAAATTTAACGCGTCGTGGACGTAAAAATAAAATAAACGCTGTACAACGCATCTGCCTAGCAATTAGACTGATGAGAAACTTATGTCACGATCGTAAACATAAAAATACATGGAATCAAACTGATGTAATGGCACCGATAATTATTGGGTAATTACACGCGGAACAAAAACATTATTTTACCATGACCAAAAGATTAGCAAACATTCTGTTGCAGAAATATACGAACACAAATCTAAAGAAATTGGCTATGAATATTGATATTGTGCAGACACATTGGGCAACTCTGTACGATTTCCATCAAACGCCAGCTTGCATCTTTTCCACGCAATATAATTGCATCTATTACGCGAAAGCTAAAGCATTGTCGCTGTCGCATTAAGAAAGAGTAGAGTGAACCTTGCTTTGATTTCGAAATGCGGCGTTTGTTTTAGCTTACATTAAACACATTTCTGGTTAATGGTGCAAACGCCGCAGTAAATTTTTCTACCAGTACCGATGTGTGCGGTGCAATTGAACTCAATCGGCTCAATCGGCGTGTAATTGAAGAAAATTGTCATGGCGCAATCAAGCCGTCGAAAGAAGAATGGACTAGGAAAGGAATAAACAGCATAATTCCATTCTTTCCATAATTTCTAGATGATGCATACGAGCATATCGAGCACTTCCAGCGCGCGTGCTGCGCCGCGATTTTTATGCGTTTTCACGCTTTCTTCGGCCGCTTTTTGTGCTTAAGCACACAATCGATGCATTACGCTGGAGTTCATTTTTCTAGACTTTCCCAAAAGAAAGCATTCGACTTCGACATTTGAAGTTTGAAATGTTAAAGTTCACAACAAATCGACATACTGCCTTTGATGTGTAAGCTTTGCTCAACTTTGATCTGATTCATTTACGAATTTAGATCGTCCGTCGATTGCAGTAACAATCACGACTGGGCATTGTAAAAACACCGCAATTGTACACGAATTGTTTGGTCTTAGCTCAGTTTGGAAAGTCACGGGATTGGCGTCTAATTGCGACTTCACAAAATTTTGAACCCAGGCTTCGAACGCGTGATTTGCATTCAATGCGACGGAGTTCTCAAGAGTCTCGCAGGTCTTACAAATTTCTATAATTGCTCTAATTTGCTCGGCATACATTTATTAATTATCTACGACCGGGCGAGAAGATAATGAAAAGGGTGGATCAAGCAGAAAATGGGCCGACTTGTATGAATTATTAATAAACTGATTAGGATGCAAGATAGCGTAGGAAAATATATGGTTAAACTTACACAAGAGCCGACCAGAAGCCAGGTAATGAGGATATAATATTTCATTGGTTTGTACAGAGTGTCAATATAAATCGCACGCAAAAAATAATGAATAAAAAATACTACCAAATCTAGAAGACTATTTTCAAAAAATTGTACCCTCGTACAATTGTACACTAAAAATATAACATTCGGTCCATAATACATATAATACATATAAAATGACTTAAACGCTCTGTAGAAGTTATAGAAGTGAGTGTTTGATCTATTGTGTCCAATACAGTTAGCGCAGCCGAGTGAATTTGTTACAATTTTATCGCTTTATATTTAGCATTTAAAGTTGCGCTACTTCCACTGACTTCGCAGGCCTGCAGCACACATTTGTCCGTTCGCCTGGTGCCCGGCAAGTGCCCACACGCGCATAAAACATGTATGCAAAATCAACATCTGCAGCAATCGCGATATCGGCGGCCCGCAATTAACGAACTAACCTTAGGCTTATGCAACTCTCGTAAGAATAGCGGTAGTAAAATTCGACACAACAATGCGCGAGCCAACTTGCGACCAGTGAAACCTGCTCGTCGCCGGCACAAACTAAAATTGGAGCTGCAAATTAGCGAACGTAAACTTACGACTGATAATACTTATCTATCTATAAATTACAGCAACTTCAAACTTAAAAACGGTAGTTATAAGATAAAGACATTTCTTGTGGTTAAAACTAATTTATCATCAACATTGAAATTCTCATAATTGATAGTAGTTATCAAAAACAAAAAAAATAGATGTTATTATAATATACATATAATTAATAGAAGTTCAACATCAAAATGATATTAGAAATAAACTGCCAATGTTCGCTGATTCCCATATATAAAATTTCTAATTATAGATTAATGTAATTGCATAATTCAACCGACACTATCAGTTATGCAAATATTCTTTTTAACATTTCGAGGCAAAATTCGCCGTTTAATTTCAAATAAAATAAAGTGGATTAATTGAGGAATAATTAATTCCAATGAAATGAAACGCAAATAACTCAATTAATTAGGTTATTCTCGCCTTAGATGATCTATTCGTGTGGCAGAAGTTCGAAAGACTGTTGGCGTACATTCAATCGGCTCGCGTTTCATTAACGCCATTACCGAGAAATTCGTTGTTTTGCTTGACGGACGATCCCTCGTGCGTTAATTAATTAGTTTGTGCGCGGCGGCGGCGGTCCGTGTTCGAATTAAAGTTTGGCGTTTCGCGTTTCGTTTTTGTTTGCCGCGAAACATGCGGCGTGTCATATCAGCACGGCGAAATGCGTACATGAACATCCTCGTGATACGGCAAGGTCGCGCGTTAGTAATACCCTTATCGGCGGCGACCGGTGTTGAATTTTGTAATTTCGCGTCGTCGCAAACGTTGCGAACATCCGCAATGTTCTGTCCAAACAGTCAAGCGAACGATAAAATCGCAATAATAAATTCTTGCTCGAACCACAACCAAAATATCGTTAAAATGCTATCGCCATTGTAAAATTGCATCGCATTGTGTCGGAATAATATTCTTAACCTATCACGCCTTATTGCGCCAACGTGATTTCGTCGCGATGCCAAAATGTTATGAAGATACAAAACAATTGATGTCGTTATTTGTCCGGCAGGAAGCCGAAGCTGCGCCCAAATCGTCTTTAATCGCAGTCTAGATATCAAAATACTGCCCTTCGGCAGGAGCAGGTGCACATCGCGTGCATTCGCGCAAATGCAAGATCGATATGACGCGCGCGCGCGCCCGCCCCAGCGTCGCAGCTCGCGACCGAGGAGCAAAAGCCATCCCCTGCACCACGCCGCCCCCAAGGCGCAGCAGACGCAACTTGCCAACGACGGGCGACGATAGCCTAGCTCCCGACGCCCTGCGTTATGTAAAGCAACGCACCCACTCGTCGCAAACAGCTCGCAAGACACACGAGTAACGCCGACAATGAGAACAACTCATCTCTGCACGGACGCCAGTAATGTGTGGTTGTATAAAAGTAATCCGTCGTTTTTCTCCGCTCCAATTGCAGCGACAAACGCCAAAATATTTAATCAAATCTTCTGCACTCTCGACGATAGTCGGATCTTTTTTTTGTGTATATATCGAATGAAATACGTTATAAAACTTGCAGCGCGGAACGAAAAGTCGAGTGCTATTCGGAAACTGAAGAGCTTCCGCTTCAACGATGTGCTGGGAATGCTGCCTGGGGAAATGAAGTGTTGACAGTGTTATCACAGAGAGACTAAAACACGAAATGTTCAGTTAAAATTGAAGAGAAAAATATGTTTAAAATTGTAAAAAATAAGCAATAAATACCGATAAGTAATGTGGCAAAATTTTGCAAGCTCGTTGAACGCAAAACGTTTAACATTTTAAAGGTTTCTTAGTTAATTTCACATCCGCCTGTTATTAAATTCGATCTCTTTGTGCTCGCCAGAAGCGAAAAAATTCCGAAAATAGCAGATGGTCATCGAGTAACTTAATCCGCAGCGTCTGGAGCAGCTCAAACTTCTCCAACACTCATTGTCAGTCTCGGTTGTGAGTTCGCGATTCGCCGGAGCTTCTTACGCATTTTCTCCACGACGGCGAGCATCTC
>JAODGE020006985.1:0-11301 GCA_027574965.2 Ecitophya simulans
TAATTTTAAAAAGTAGAACAATAAGTATAGAACTATAGATTGAAAATATTTTAATATGACTATTTGATACAAGTAAAGAAAAGTAAATAATAATTATGTTATTATCAACAATTTCCTGTCATGGTTCCACTAGTTTGTGTTGTTGCCTTTTTGCCGGAACGCGGCCTAGATTCGATTTAGTTGAAGAAGGACTTTTTCATCATATATTATTTAATATTACAAATAAAAAAGAAAAAAATTTAAATGCCAAAATCAACTCATTACATATGCGTACAAAGGATTTTTTTATGAGCTAAATACATGTTGCTAAGGTTTATTTTTTGTAAAATTTTTAAAGATTTAAGACGATAACATTCAACTAACAATAAGAGTCGTTCTATTTGAAATTTACTCAATTTTGTCAAGGACAAAAGAAGATTACTTTTAGCAAGTAATAGAAATCACTTATTTTACAGTACACCACCAGACAGTCTTAAAGATTAAACATTTGACCCAATTGCTTAAATTTTACTTTACCACTTTTAAAATGTACATAAAAAAGGTATTACGATACTTGTTTTCGCTATGTTCAAAACCATAAGTTGAAGTTGATAATAAAAGAATGTTTCTGCCACATGCGCAGGTATGAAAATGTTTTTACATTTCCTACTTGTAAATTCAGGCAATTACAAAATTTTGGACAAATTTCTTGAAAATCAAGAAAATTTTGTACAAAAGTAAAACAATAGGTATTGAAAATTTTTCATATAACTATTCACTACAAGTTAAAAAAAAGAGTGAATAATAATTGAAACAAATAATTATGCACGTTGCAATATTTTATTAAATCAAGAAACAAAAACAATTGTTGTATCGTTTACTGCATCGGTTTGCTAGTCGTTGTTCCAACGGATCCGCATGAAAAAATATTGTTCTGCACCCAAGTGAGGGGACCCAAATGTACAATGTTATTAATCTGCTCCAAGATATTATAAACGAGCCGTCCGACAAACGGGGGCACAAGGCAACCTCTGTCAGCTTTTAGTGATTTGGTTTCAAAACTTGCTGCAACCTAGAAATAAGTAATTTATAATAGTTGCATATATCAAAATATTAAAGAAAGAACATTACCACGGCCGAGATGCAGACGATGGCGCACAGAAAAATTACTTGTTTGAAAACCATTGCGATGGCGATATATCAGACACTGATATAACGCAATTTGAAGTGCGGCTGCTTTTATATGCGCCTTTTTCGGCATGTTGGTAGGAATGATATCTCAAAAAATACCTGTAATTCCTGAAATACTTTTAATGCAATATATTTTAGTTAAAAACGACACAAAGCCGCAATTATCGCATAACATAGAGTATTTATAATAATAAACCGTAGACACATGTGGTTGCAAAATCCCATATGTAAATTACTTTAATTGCACGCGTATTAATTTATATCGTTGCATTTCCTACTAAGCTTTTAATTATTTTAGCCACACTAAGATTTTCTAGAACCATGTAGATATTTGGTTACTAAAATTATTATAACTCGGGATTGCATTGTTTATAACGTAATTCATTATTCAGTTGGTCATTTCTGTTTTTACTCCTAAAACATCTTTAGATCTACTTTTGATATACAATTCCGACAAAAAATTTTTGCTTAGAATATTTTTGTTACAAACAAAAATCCCCCTCAAAAATTATTACAAAGAATATGACATGTTAAAAAATACCAATGTAATTTGTTTAACATAATAACTTAATTGTATATGATTAGCAATAAATAACAGTTCAGTTCAGTAAGAAAATTAATAACTTGCCATTGTGAAGAGTTTCTTAGGCCTGATGTTGTGAGAGATGGGTAAAGCTAAAATACTTATAGTAAAAATATTAGTTAATTTGAAGACAAAAAATATCACTGAATCGGCTTTACAGAGTATACAGGCAGAAGTATTCCAACAAAAGTTAGATTATGTTGAATTCATCGGATATATGATTACACTCGAATTTTTGTGCTATTTACTTTCAGCTCCTTTTATTGCCCAACATTTATCATATTGACAACTGCCCGTTAGTTGTTCTTAAAGAACAATAGAGCAACTTGTGTTAATTCCTACAAAGAATAAAATATTTCAATTGCCTCTTCAACGGTAGATTAAAAATTCAATATATATATATTGCAAATTTTTTATTTATTTCATTGACAATTTGCAGCTCCTAACAAACCAATAAATCATCCAAAAGACGAGACACTACGCCTAGGTTGAGATTAGAATTAAGCGCACGGACGATATTGCTAAGAAGTGGTCCAAGGAGTGGAATAGGAAGGCAAGCTTTGTCTTCTTTCCCCACAGGCTGCGCCATCACCTATAAAACAGAATGCGTTCAATAATTATTATCCGTAAATGAAACATGTGTTGAGTGTTTAATAATGCTTACAATGGCAAACAGCCCAACGATCAAAATAATTGTCAAAAACGCCAACTTTGCCATTGTTAAATTGCAATATTTCGGGATCACCTAAAACTGGCAACTAAGTGTAGTTTTTTAGTGATGAACGGCTGTTTATATACTGCAAAGTAACGTCTTATCAAAATTCTTACACGCCTAAAAATATTTTTCACTAATGGTTGTGCGATTTTGCGATTGTTCGGTGCACAAAAAAAATGGCAACTATTAATAGCGCGTTACTTTTAATTGTTTACTCGGCGTAGATACTTCACATAGATAATTCACATCCATACGCTCAGAAATGTATTTTGTTTTAGATTTTTTTGCGACAGGAAAAAAAATACCAACGAACGCACATGACAACTTTATCGTGCAGTGGCAGGAGGAGCGACTTGCGGTTGTTGTCTGTCAGCGGGACAAATTAATATCCTCTCGATGATTTGCGTCAGGAATCCCGGTAGTCCAATGCTGTATATGACAGGGCTGACCACTTGGCTCACAAACGCATTGAGCGGCGGCGGGATTATCGTGTCGCAGGGTGCAACCACCGGATTGGGATTAGCGGCAGGCGCTTCGGTCACATACGTGTTGTCATCTTGAGCCGGTTTGGCCATAACCTATAATCGTCACTACTTTAATACGTAGACAACCCAATCAACCGAGAGCAAAACAATAGGCAGCCAAACATGCAAGCAAAACTAATAAAATTATAAACATTACCAAACCCACTAAAGCAACCACCAAAAATGCAAGAAATTTAATCGCACTCATGTTGTAATTAGTTAACGCCGTTCTGCGACTGTTCAATAATAACCTGCGACTTTCGTATTGTATTTATAGTCCGAATACATAGCTCCAACCGGTTTTAATATCAAAACTATGAGCAAACGTTCTTGGTTTAAAGGTTTTCAACAATTTCCATTAATTTCGCCCGCATTATCTTAAATTATCTCGACTTATCCAAGCATTATCTTTCCGGACGCCTTGATGCAATGCTAATTTGTTACAACGTTGCCGGGTTTCCCCATACATCTAACATATTCATGACTCTTAGGACATTACTGCCGGTAAAAACTTATTTAATATTAAGAAATTGCAGTTTATCGCCACTAAAGTGCACCTGGAGAGCGATAAATAACCGCCGCACGCAAATATTAAAACGTTTTCACTTCGCGCGGCGTTGCCGAAGAGACCTGGAAGAAACCTCCGCAACATTTAAAACCCGAAGCGAGCGCGCGTTTCCTTGATTTATTCGCATCAAATACGCGTTCGTTTGCGTTCGTCCGACGTTATCGCTCCTAACGTCTTAAAACGTATCATCCCGAAAATGAGAATACCAATTACATCACCACATTCACACATTCTTTCGGATAGCTGGGAGTTGCGATAAGGCGACATTCTAGAATATTTGCGAACGCGATTACGACGCGAACAAACAAAGGTTTGTTCGTCGAAACCTTGAAAAAATGACGCCGCGCACAAAATTTGACGATTCTTACAATCGCGCGATCGTCCTGCATAATTATGTTATCGTCGGAAGGCACGTGCGCGTTCCGAAACGTTTCGTACGGTCGTGTCGTCAGTATCGGAGCGAATTGCCGAAAGTGAATAAGAAATGCGTGCGCCCCGTTAAAGGATTTATGAAAAGCGCACCGGCGTGCGCCCCAATGAAAATCGGATACGGTTGAGGGTTGGATTTCTCAAACTCTCGAGTGCGCCTCGCTCCTTCGACATCCCGCCGACGCCTAACGACATGCTCGAGGAGGAAGAAAGCGGAAACCGCGCGCGACATAAAACTTCGATTGGGGTACTTAAGAGCCGTTCACGTGTACGGCGTAAACGCGAATGAATAATGAATGTCAAGAAGTTTCGACTTGCCGCGTCGCGTGCCCTCGCGCGGGATGAATGCAGGACGTGTTCGGCGAAGTTGTCGGAAACTCCGATGGTCGGACGCGCGAACCAGTCGGAATGCGCATAATCAATTGCCGAAGCGTTCGATTGCACGTTGGTTGTTGCTGTTCTTTTTTCGTTCCATCTCGATCGCGCCGGCCGCGTTCGGTTTTGCATTTAATTAAAGTGCGCCAACTTCGAGTCACGCACAATACAAACTCGCGGATTGTTTTGCTTGTGAATTTACTTCGGCGAATTAAACTCGCGCGCCGGACGATTCAGGACGTCGCGGCGGGATTCAAATGACGTCGAATCGAGCGAGATTTGTTAGCGTCGAATTTATCGACGCCGCTCGGCGCCGATTCGCACTTTTTCAATTCGAAAACCGCTTTGCCACCGCCGCCTGTCATAGGAAGGACGCCGAAGGACGCAACGAGCCAGTGTGCAACTCAATTAAACAGTTTTTTCGTTTCTTGATTCCTGGATCTCGATCTGGTCCTGCATCGATTGCAATCCGAGCTAATTTCAAAGCTTTCCATTGCCACGCTTTATTTTATTACCTAATCTCGCAAATAAAATTGGAACTTGAAACGAATGCATCGCGTGCACGGCGAGCAATAACGAGCGTGCGCCGATGCACTTTTAATTAGTCTTTGCGAGGGTCCAGCGTGAATGCTGCGCGGAAAGTGCAGGCGAAGTTGGTTAAACGATCGCCGCCCTGGCTGACAAGGATTTTATTAAATTTTAATTATAAACTACTCACGGTGCATCCCTAGGCACTCTATAACGTTTATTACAATAATTCAATTGTGAAGATGTGTTGCGCATGTCCAGCATCTTGCGATTTTCATCACAATCGAATTTGCTTCGCTCCAAATCGTTATTTTCGCTGCGTTCGCCCGTACTGCTAACAATAAAGACTTGTGTTTATCCGATCTTTGGTTTCGCCAATTACGGGGATGTCGCTGCCCGAAACCCCCAATTCCCTGCATCGCTAAATATAGTGCATATTGTTACACAATATTTATTTAAACAGGTGTAAGAACCATACGAATATATACAAGTTCTCTTCTACAATCTTGTCGTCTTCTTTTATTAACTTTCGTAATCTTTCACAATGTGGAAGACCTTCACAGTTGGCTCCTCAACTTCTTCGAATCTAGGCCAGTCGATGTCTGGTCGAGCGATGACACAATATTGTTAGCAACAGTGTAGAATACACAATTTAATAAATTGTTTTTATATTTGTAAAAAAACAGTCAAATAGTTAATAAAGAAACACGCCCATTATTAATTACACGGCCCAATACAATTTATTTGCGTCCAAACATTTTTTTATTTTTATTTAGAATGACAAAAAACGTGAATGATAAGACATTATTCCGTTTCTAAATAAATTAAATTCTTAAATAAATAAAAACATCGATGTTTTAGAAATAATCTACGTGCACGTTCCGTTGCTTTTAGAACCGTCGATGTTCAAGTTCTAAAACATCGATGTTTTGTGAAAATATAAAATCAACAGGTATTCGTTAGCAAGCACAATCAATTCAAGCTGGTTTTACATTGATGACACATTAACTTTTAATATTCTTGTTTCTCTCAATTGCTGCATCTTCTGACATAACGTTTAAAACAAAGTAAACCATAACCCGAATTGTCAGGTTATCATTTTTAGCGACGTCTTTGTCTATACACGTAGAAGACAATATCATATAAGATGTACGACTCATAACATATGATTAGGTTTGACTTGGTTCTTCTAAATAAATGATTTGAAAACGTTTTCTCATTTGGATTTGGTTACTTGTCAATTTTATATTGTTAATTCTCAATGTGAAATTGAAAGTTCATTCTGAAGTTGCTTGACATGGGTTATTCTCATTTCAATGTTCCTTGTCACAATGTGAATTTGATAAATCTCAATTTGAAATTGATTCGTCTCAATTTGAACCTGAAACGGTCCAGTTTGTGATTGCTGCGGCGTGTGAATAACTTCGAGAGCGTCCTCCATTCCGCCATCATTTCGCGCGTCGGGAAGATGATGATTTATGTTTGCGCTCCCGGCGACGGCGTTCGGCAGAAGACAGAGAGAAGAACTGGAGCGGCTTACACATGTTCTGCTATCAACTATCAGTCTCTCTCGGCACCTTCGCGCCGTTTTTGCCACGCAAAGTTGGATGCAGTTGCGACGTAGTTTTCCGCGTCGACGTTGTCTCGAGGCGTCGCGACGCATTAATCATTTCTGATGATGTGCATCGCGAGCGCGTCATCTCGCGCCTAACGTGCGACGGTTTATGTTTCGGGCGACCGTCTTAAAATCGCCCGATCGATGCACGATCGGCCGGATTAACCGGAGATTACGGCGCGAATCGAAGCGTTACTGTTCATCGCCCGGCACGTTGTTGTTATTTGCATCGCGCGTCGGAGATTAGGCGTTGCGCGCCGACGGGAACTAATGTGCGCATTCGTCTGGATGAACCTGATCTATTGCGCGCGATTATCTTTGCCGCGAGCATCGCCGATATTAAATATGAACGCTGCGCTTCGCTGCAGTTTTTTCTTGAGACACTTGGCGTGCTGCGATCGCGGCTCAGCGCAAATTTATCGAGGCGAAGTGACAAACCCGAAACGAGCAGAAACCATACAGTGGCCGAGAAAACGCGAAAGGAACGCCACATTGCAACGTTACGCCGCGCGACGCCAACGTAAATTACGTGAATAACGAACGCGCATAGCGCGAGCTCGTTTATTTGCATGCGAAGACCTTGTTTACGAACGAATTTTGTATCTCCGCACAGTTGTCGCGCGTGTATCGACGCTGGCCTTGCTGATTGTACAAGATCATGTCGAGCGCATACGTGGGAATGTCAAGCAAGGTCAATGAGATCAGGCTATCGCGATTCGCTGCTTTTCGTTTGAAATTAGATGGCGCATTCGAATGCGGAATGTTGGAGGAATTCTGACGTATTTCGCCAGTGCGAACAGCTAAATCACCATAATTTACTTTGCTAAACTACGACACGCCGCGCTAACGTCGCGATTCGGGCGTATTTCGGATTTTTTCCTGTTTCTAACCGAAAAGGTGTACTTAGAAAAATTAACAATTCATCAAATTGTGGACACGTTATCAGTTTGGAATGCCCATTTTGAGAATAAGGAATTCCTATTGTTTCGACTGTTCGAGCGATGACAAAATCGTTAGCATTAGTGTAGAATACACAATTGATTGGTGAATTGTTGTTATATTTAAAAAGAAACAGTCACATTTTTAATAAAGAAACACGTTCATTACTTATTACTCAACTTAATAAGAATGATTTTTCTCCTAGAGGTTTTTCATCTTTATTTGAAACGACGATAAACGAGAATGATAATACAAACATTTGCTTTACTGGATTTTCTCATCTCAAATGTTTATGACTCAAATTTATTGATTATGAGCAATTTCATATTTATTATGTTACCAAATAAATTACACTCTTACGTAAATGAAGATATCGATATTTTACAAAAAATTCATGTTCACGTTCCGTTGTTTTTTATAGCCGTCGATGTTGCAGTTCTGAAACAATGACAATTGTCAAAATATGTATTCAACAGGCATTCATTACCAATCACAATCAATACTNAATCACAATCAAACCCAGCTGGATTGTTTTTATTCATAACTCAAAAGGCGCATTTCAAATATTTCTTAAAATTATGGACGCGGTATCAGATTCAAAATACCTATTTTGAGAATAAGGAATTATTTCTCTTTCTGCAAGCTTTAAGACAGCTTGCAAACGTGGTAACAAAGTCGTTTGTGGATGTTCCACTTTAAAATTTCTTTAATACCACCACTAATGCAACATAAACTTCTGTAATAAATCTTTATTTGAATATAGCAGCATTTTATATAAACACACATACATTTGATTACATCTTTAAGCTTTTGTGTTTATCTTATTCAAACAAAGGTTTGCTTGTTGTGCTCCTTCATTACCTGTATCTAGAAGATAGTTCAACTGTGGTGATTTTCCCGACCTGCAATTCACAACTTTTCGTTTGACACCAGATGACGGATTGGCCTGTCGAATATGGGGAAAATATGGAGTATGCCGTTACTGTTAAATCACCAGATCTGCCCGTTAGCTGACAGCGTAAATCACTAGCTTTTACTTTACTAAAATGCTACACGCAGCGCTTGCGTTGCTTTTGGATTTTATCATTCATAACTCATGTAGTGCACATGAAATAATTATCAATTTATTATGTATTTCAAATGTTAAACGTGATAACCCGACATTACAGTTTTGAGGAACACGTTATACTCATATAGATTAGGAGTACGTTTGATAGAAATTATCATTTTTTTTGTTTTTAATCTTAAGTTAATTTTGGGTGCTCTACTTTTAAAATTTCAATAGTTCCGCAAAACGCTTTAAAATTCTTTACAAATAAACACATTCATCTCTGTGTGTGCATCTGTAAGCTCCTACCGCAATTACAACCAATCCAGTGTCGGCTTGTTCAGTACTTTTCTTAACTGTAACTACGACAAAGCTGGACAATAGCAGAAAGTGTATAACACAGTGAATTTTATAATTTCTGAAAACACTCTAACCGAGGTGACTTGCAACGGTTCTAGTTACTTCCTCGTCAATCTCAAAATCGTAATTTCAATACCGTTATCATATTACAGTTATCAATTCTAAAAAAGTTAGATGCAAGAACAACCCAAAAGTTTAGTGAAGTAAAATCTGGTGATTTACGCCGTCAGCCACCTGCAAGATGTGGTGGTTGAGCACTGACGAAATGCCCCAGAACGTCCCCATGTTCGCCAGTCTAATCCGGCATCTAATGTCCAACCGTCGATCGGCGATCGCCAACCGACTGACCTTTGCGCACATCTCGAGTGTTTCGCGCCGTTTCGAGCGCGTTTCGGCCGAATCGCGTGTTCTCCGCGCCTGCAACGTGTTTACGTCCAGTTGGACATCGTTCGTCGCGCCAACCGATGGCCGGGATTTCCGCGGGGAACTTCCCAAAATCCGACGATCGCGCGCGATTGCGATCGCGCGACGCCGCGTTCGCCGGAGCGTCTTCGGCGCAAAAGTATAAAACTCAACCGCCGGCCGCGATGTTGACCAGTGCGCCGCGCGTGCTAATTGAGCGTGAACGCGCAACATCTCGAGATTTTCAAGGCGGCGAGCTGTTTTCGGCAATATGCAGCGTTTCATCGCGGCGGCGCTTCTGTTGGGTGAGTAATTTGCGCGTGAAGTGCTCGTGGCTTGTAGGTTTGGAAGTTGTGTGACAGGTTCACACAAAACATTCAGCCAACTTCGTTGCCATGACTCGAATCTCCGCATTCCAGGCGTCCTGCTGACCGTTTGCGATCCGACGCGCGCCACGCCGCTCTCGAGAGTGCGCCGTCAGGGTTGGACCTGGGGCGACGAGTCCGACGAGCAAGCCTCGCGCCCGCCCGTCCGGCAATCCACGCCGCCGCCCCCAACATCAGACAACGCCAGCGACGATCCGAACTCGACGACCACGCTGTCGCCGGCCACGCTGCGGGCCTGCATGGCGAACTGTCCGACCACCCAGCAGTACAACCCCGTCTGCGGTACCAATCGCGTCACCTACGACAACGCGAACAAGTTGAACTGTGCGAGGTCGTGCGGTCTGGGTAGGTATCGCGACCTTCAGCGCAATCTCCCAAACTGTTCGCCCACGACGGCGTTTAATGTGCTGCGCGATTGTTTTCAGACGTCGAGGTGATGTTCAACGGGACGTGTCAGCCGGTCACGAGATAACCACAATTGGATTCGATCGAACGCGAACTGTGCAGCCGTGCAATATTTATAAGCGACTTCGTTTGCATTAAAGCGCAATGAGTAACGACGATGTTGTGGAATCCTCATGGAACAAATTCCCGGAAAACCCCGACCGTGCTCGAATTGCAATTACCGACGCGCGCGACGTCTCCAATCGTTCGTTCGTTGCGGTTGCTCGTTAGCGAATGACGGCGACAATCGGGAATATCTTGGCGCTCACCGAAATTTCCACCGGCTCGCGGCGAACGTGATATAAGCGCGCTGAGTTCCGGTCGTTGCGTCGATCGATCGCTTTCGGCCGGAGGCGGCATCGCGAGCGTCTTGCGCGAAACTTGCGTGCAATCGGCGTTAAGTCATTGCGCGGTGAAGTCGAGTCTCGTTCGCGACTCGTTCGAAGGTGTAAGTGACGCCGCGTCGAACGTCGAGCGTCCGAGCGTCGCGATAATTGCGCATCCGGCTTCGCAACTCTTCCGGCTGCCGGCGACGCTGGCGGCATCTTCTCGAGAGCGTCGAGTCGCTCGCGATGTCGAAGCGTCTCTTGTTCGTCGCGTTACGTAAGTACAAGCAATTCGTGCATGACGTAATCTGGAGCGGAACCGAGATGCACTTGATCGCTCTATCATCATCAAACATCTCAAGTCAGTCGAAAGTGGCCTTTTCGAACTGATCTCGCCTTGCGGCAGGGAATCGATACCTACGAGCAGGTTGGCCATGGTAATTAGATATATAGGCTTTTCTAGGAAGGCCGCGCCTCTCCGGTCGACGGAATGAAATTGAAAATGATCTGATGCAGGGTGGGGGGTCGATTGAATGTAAACATGCTCAATGTTGACGTGGTTGTATCGTTCTGTTTGACAAGCGAGGACAAAATAGAACAAAGACAATGATGACTGGACCGATGACGCACTTTGCGTGAGTTGGAAAATCGTCATTGTTATGTTTTCTATATATTTCCAACAATTAGACCGTCTCACGTAAAAATGTTTCTAATTATTGTTTTAATTTTTTGATCTAATTTGATTTTGACCTCGAATTGTGCTTTTAAATTGTATTACAAAAAACGCGATTAAATAGAGAATTTTTGCAACAAACAGGTTAAAAAACGGCTTCGGCTCCGCCTGACCACAGCGCGCATGCGCAGCACGTACGCACCTGAGCGTGGTTTA
>JAODGE020006987.1:0-29649 GCA_027574965.2 Ecitophya simulans
CCCTCTTTTATCAATTCTTGTCGACGCGATCGTTTAGTGGGTAGTTTGTTTTGATGTGATGGCACTTAGTGACCACGCTCCACTTTATAACAGGAGGGTGGGGTCAACTGAAGTCAAGATAGATGTGAAGCAGCTAGTTGAAAGCTATTTTGTAGTACCATCTCGCGACACTGCACGACAAAGTTCAGTATCTAGTATGCTCTATTTGCACCCCCTTGACGTGCTCTTAGACCCGCATTTAAAAACTGTTGTGAGGATTTGCCATGTCTACCGTTTATTCGATCAGGGGAATTTGCATGGTCAGGGAATTTTCCGAATAGGGTATGGCATGGCAGCTATTTTGGGTGTTGTTCTCCAGCAGGTCGCTTGGCGTGAACGTGGCGTATGGATATCGTCTTGCACTTTTGACTACTGGTACTCCTACGCCCAAGATGGTGTCGCTGAATCGAGAGCATCAATTTCCAAGTTGTGGGTCCCCGCGAAGCAGTACATCTCCTACTGCGCTCAGAAGAGAGCACCAACCAAAGTGCGCAGCGAAGAGAGGTACTCATTTTTCACAGATTCTACTGGAGAGTCTTTTATAGAGCGTTGCACGTTTATTCTCGAAAAACTAATTTTTGATATTGAGCGATCTTTTTTACTTGAATCATGGAAGCAGTGTTTCTTGCTCCTCGGGAATGAACAGTTGATTACCACGCCATTTGTGGAAAAGGACGCTGCAGAGATACTCGTTACCTCCATAAACAAGTGTACTTGTTTTTTGAAGGCGTGGAATGCTGTTGACAACGACATTACTCGATTGCATGAAGCGGAAGTCAAGTCGTTACTTGCAGCTACACCTCAGGATGTCGTTGCCTCTCTGCTGTTTTTGCGTGTTAAGCGCGAGGTAGGTGCCTATGTACCTTTCCGGGAGATGTCGCGTCCTGAATGTACATCTTCAGCCGAAGTACTTGAACACTTTTTCCGAGACTGCATGATGTATTTTAACTACACTGAGTGTAGTTATGCTCGAAGTATTGGCATATTAGATGCTTGCAGCCGAATTACCGAGAGCTCTCCCAACCCACCTGCACCCGCCCTTGCAAAGAGACGAACTCAGAAACGCACCTACAGTGAAATGACTCATCCTGCAAAAGTGAATGACATATGCGAACCTCGTGTTCTGAAGATTATTAGAACGGCCTATTTTTCAGGTGAGCGCCCTTCCATCCGTTTTCAGGATTGTAGCACGTACTTGGTTGAGAAGACAATTTTATCTCAGTGCCTTTTACCACTGAAAGACCCACAGCTGACAAAGCAGGAAAAAAAGACTACGACTGACTACAGTGACACTGTAAAGAGGGAGTCATCAAGCGGCCCTGTGAAGATGGCAACAGATTTGCTTGCGTGGACGCCCATTGTTCTCCATCCTGGCTCCAAGCTACAGGAACTCGCTACCAGTTATTTATCTTCTCGGGAAGAGATGGCAAAGCGAGACATTGTGCTTCAAGTTAGCGACCGTACAAGTGCGAATTATAGGCGCAGTGAAAATAAGAATGAAAAATAGCACAGAAAAAAATCACGGTCTTTTTAAAAAATAAATTGAGATTGTGCTTTGAGTACACTATTTATGTTACTAGTCGATGAATCTTTTTTTAAATTGCTTCTATATATAAATGTACGTGCGACTGGAGGGTTAGGGTAAGGGACTGCAGATGCTGTTTAGAAGGATGGATTGGGTAAAAGTGAAGAGTACAACAGAAATCTAAATAAAATATCCTTTTATTCTCTTCACCCCTCAGTGCTACTGCTCGTTCATTGCTGATTACCACCAACTTCTATACATTTCCAAAGGTATTCAAATGCTGGGTAAGCACTGAAAGAACGTATCTGCATTTACCCCCGTCGATTGAATGTAACATTGGTTACGAGTGCTTTTTTTTTCCACTCTCTGCTGGCTACTACTAACTATAATTTTTAATAATATACGCGTTCGCGAATCACGCGCATGAATGGCTCTTCTGTTTTTTTTTTTTAGAATTCACGTGTTTAGTGGGAAAATGGTTTTGATTTCCTCTTCTAACCCCATCTTTTTTATATATAAATAACAAGAGCACGCGAGTTTTAATGCGGCAGTGCTTGGTACTGCTTATTCGGCATACATCATGCGTACTTTGTGAAGTTAACCATGCAGGCGGAAATTCAAATAGTGGTGGAATCCAAGGATTCTATTCTGCTCTCGGAGACGACAGACTCCAGCGACGAATGGAGGTTCCTGATATGACCATCGATCTGCTTCCTTTCCAGAAAGAGGGGATTGGCTGGATGGCACAGCGCGAGACAGGCTACGTTGGGGGAATTATGGCAGACCAGTTGGGTATGGGGAAAACTATCCAAATGATTGGGCTATGTCTAACATCAGAGAAAGTCAATAAACTAAAGTCAGTGAGTGAGCAGAAACGGAAGAGCAAGGTTGCTGAAGGGAACCGTCTTCTTACTGTTGTTCGGCAAATGAAGAGGATTAGTGTGATTGCAAACTGCTCCCGCATCAACAAGCCAGGGAAGGACCTGCAAGACTTGATCGTACTCATTGATGAACAGATGGCTTCGAAAGAGAGTGATTACGGCGTCATTAGGGAAGAGATAGATCACTGGCTGAATTTCGCATCAAAATTTCACCCAACTTACTCTATCCGTGCTAGTGCGTTCCTTGACGATGAGGAAAAACGAGATTTCAAGTTCATTGAGTCCAAAGAACTTCGTACCCTTGTTGTTGTTCCCGCTGCATTGATGTTTCAGTGGAAGGCTGAGATCGAAAGCAAGGTTAGTAAATCCCGTAATGTTCGTGTGTACTTGTACCATGGAGAAAATAAGTGGGTTAGCGGCACTGAGCTGGAAACGTATGACTTTGTAGTGACAACATACGATACTCTTACATTTTCAGCAGCCGACGCCTTTATTCCAAACGAGGACGGTCGGAGCTTTGCCTTTAGTCGCCGCGAGGCTGGACCACTTTTTCATGTGCTCTGGAAGAGAATTATTTTGGATGAGGCACACATGATTCGCCACACACGAACACAACGATGGAGAGCCGTTCGAGAATTGCAGGGCGTCCACCGCTGGGCCGTAACTGCAACCCCATTGCATAATTCCATTGAGGATCTACAGAATCTCCTCTCTTTTGCTGGAATATGCAGACTCCCCGTAATTCCGGGGAGCAGTTCGGAGGAACTCCTCAATGATTCGCTTCTTCAGCGAAGTATCGCGCGGTCACTACAGCCGGCTTTCCTGCGGCGGTCGCCTGTCATGATTCGCAACGGGCGAAGGGAGGTGCTGGTACAGCTCCCTGAAAAGGTCGAAAATGTTGTGCAGCTTCCCTTCACTATGAAAGAGTCGCGCATGTATAACGGTATCCTGGCGAAGTCGAGAAGCGTCCTTGCCTCTTCAGAAAATAAGGACGGCGCCTTTCACATTTTTGCTATGATGACACGACTGCGACAAGCTTGCTGCCACCCTTGGATCAGCGAAGGGCGCGCCGTTAAGATCTCACTCTGCGGAATTTGTAAGGCAGAGGCATCTGCAGCTGTGACCGCGAAGTGCGGCCACTCGTTTTGTCATGAGTGCCTACTGCTCCGGTTTAGGGAGGCCGGTGATGGGGATGAAGTGGCGGCGCGTGTTCCGTGCCCAATATGTACGCAGGTTATTCCATTCACATTTGTATTTAAGAAAAGAGCTCTCAACTCGGCGGAGCGAATTTCGCAGTACAGGAATAACGAATTTACCCTGAGTACGAAGTTGAAGATGATTCTTCAGGCCATCGATAAAATGCAGAAGGAATCCCCAGATGACAAGATGATTATTTTTTCCCACTTCACATCGTTCATGGACGTTATCACGGTTGCACTGGAGCGGTACAACATACCTTCTCTGCGTATAGACGGCACAATGACCCTGACGGCCCGTAATACGACGATTCGCCACTTTCAAGCGAATCCAAGCATAAGGGTGATCCTCGCTAGCAAGACTGCAACAGGTGTCGGTCTTAACCTTACTGCTGCCAATCACGTTCTTGTCGTGGACCCATGGTGGAACCCGGCTATTGAAGAGCAGGCTGTGCACCGTTGTTACCGTATTGGTCAAAAGAAGCCAGTTTTTATCACCCGCTTCATTATTTCTGATTCCATTGAGCAATACTGCTACGAAATATCACGTAGGAAAAAAGAGTTTGGCGATGCAGTGCTCAAGGCTGCAACCTCAGGGGACTCTGGCGCAAAGGCTGCTGCATCAAAGCTGCAAGAACTCATATCGCGTCTGAAGTACGTCGGACCGGGCGGCACAGGCGAGGTGGAAGACGGTACCGAGGGTAGTAGTGTTGCTAACAGCAAGTGACTCTCCCAACGTATTTTCTCTCTTTTCTACAGATCTGTTTACATATAAAAGGGGCAACCGCTGCGGCCGAACATGAGTCGGGAGCACGGGACTGTAAGATAAACACAGCAGCTTCTGTGTACTCCTGTATGTGGACGCAAGTGATTGACTTATATTTGGTTTCTGCTCTTGGTGGAGAGGCTACTGAACTCTCCGAATTACCATTTCTTCTACTGCGGCGTCGAGCCACTCTGCAGTAACGCATTGTAGGACTGTATTCCTCTTGGCATACTATGAGAGAAGGAAGATATTTGTATATTCACATACTGAGTAATGGGGATGCACTGACTTAATCTCATACTTCACCAAACCTTCGAAGTTTCTCACAAGTCTGCCTCGATCCTGCGTGTTTTTTATCCTCTTGTCCTTCCTAGTTGCCGTTCTCCTTGCCCATTGTTGATGCTATTTTCCTCGGAGTGTCCACCTTTTCAAGCAATAGTGACATATACATTCACCTTGTACTGAGCGAAAGGAAGAACTAGCATACACTTTCATATAAACCTGCGGAGTGCAAAATAGGGGAAAAATCAGAGAGACCCAATTTGTTTCTTAAACATCGACATATATAGCTTTGCGATTGCATGTCCTGCCCATCGTCCAATTACGTTTCACCCAGCCTAAAGCCAACCACACCTTGGGGACAGCAAACTTCTACCGGTGTGTTTCGGCCTCCACCAGCTGGGTTTTCACTGAGCTCGCGTGATTCACCAGGTTCTCTCCCCAGGGATAGCTCCAAACATGCGAAGAACCTGGACACCGCTGATGTACTGAATCGGTCAAATTCGATTGACAACGGCAACAGCAGCAAAACATCCAGCAACGGAATATCTCCAGATGATGTGGTGTACAACAAGCCATCTCCGTCGCTACACCCCAGTGCCCCTCCATTTTACCCCGGCCAGTACTGCGCGGCACGCGACTCTGCGCGACACCCATCTGGGCTGAGCACCACAGTAAGCTATGGCACAGGCGGTGCCGCTTCAGGTTTCTCGCAACCAGGCATGTTTTCGGTGGAGACCATCATGTGGGCCGTCACGTATGCGGTACACACCGAGACGGATATGTTTGCAGCTCAGAAGGAAAGCAATCGCGCCCTCGAGCGCGAGCTTCAGCGTCTTCATGTGGAGCAACCCGCGTTGGCGCGGCAGATGGAGCAGATGGATGAGGTATTGGACCGCCTCAAAAGTATTCGTCAGGAACAAGAGGCACTGCTACGTGAGCTTGTTACCTCAACGGGGTGAGCAGAGTGCTTTTATTTCTAACACCATAGCAACACAAGGTTGCCACCTCCACATATATATATATATATATATATACATACCCGGACTTTTTTTTTTCTTGCCATAGCGAGATCAGAGCGAACATGGATAGTTCACATACGTTTGCCCGTAGGATCAGTAGCACTTTTAGTAGTAGTAGTAGTTATGGAGTAAATAGTAGCAGTAGGAGGTGGCACTCCCTCACTTAAGAAAAACCTTTACTACCTAGTTTTGTTTGTTTGCTACATACTCATGTAGCTGGCTTTTCTCTTCGGTGTTGCTGCTATTCTAGCAGTTGCCACACAGACAAAAAAAATCATAGACAGTATGTGTATTTTCCCAGAAAGAGTGAGCGTAGGATTGGTAGCGGAGGAGTGTTCATTCGTAGCTTGTTTTCCGCAAGAGTTGGCGTAAGGATGTGCCCATTGTATTGACTCAGTAGGAGGGACCAGACATGTCAGTAGTAGAGGTACATGAAGATCCTCATTATTCGCGATTGCTTTATTGCGTATTGGCGTTCTTTTATATATATTGCTTTTGAATGCCTTTTTTTGTTGTTATGTAAAATGTTTCATGTGAGTAAACTATTGAGATGGTTTGTTTTGCAGGCTGCACTACTTCCCGTTTATCTTAACAGCAATGAAATAACGAAAAGTGGTAACAGCAAAGCGTACGCAAGGAAGGAAAAATAATAGAAATATACTGTACTGCTTGTACAAAAGCAAACCTCTATCCGATGACTTGTCATGATCGTGTTTTTACAGTTGCGATACCTTGATTTGCACACACCACTGTTAAATTTCCAGAGACGGCGTACTTTTCAACGGAAGCATCACTACTCTGTATATACGCACACACGCAAACATATTTTTTTTATTTACAACTCCACATACATACAAGCAACGTGTTGGACAGTAATCACTGCGAGGAGCGGGAGCAGCATGCAGAGGCTCGAACTGTCGCATCCGTGCAAAATGAGAAGGGAAAAATAATCCTCTTCTCGACAGCCGGCGATACATACATGCATTTGTGCTTGGTCTTTGTCATCTCTCCCTCCCTCCTTTCTCCCGTTACCCCCGCTAGCTCAGCTTCGTAAGCTGTGTGTAGGGTGACATGAACGTAGCCTCACCACGTCCTTTTCCAGTTCAGTGCATCTGTTCCCCATATAGCACTGCGTCAGAGACACTGTTTTGAAGGCGAAGAGGGACGAAAGAGAGAAACTCTGCGCAGCTGAATTATACTCTCTGGAGAATGTAGAGCGTACAACATTAAACATACTGTCAGAAGGGTGGCATAACAAATATCGAGCATCATGATGGTGGGAGGGACGGGGGGTGGGTGAATCTCTAGGTGTACATTCACATTAACTCTCCCTACATAACAGCAGTGTTATTAGCAACTGGAGACTGAGAAAAGAGATCTTCTTTTTCAAAATAATTGCTGCGTGCACAGTAAAGGAGGTGATGTACCACGCACAAACAGATCGACCTGTGTCAATATTAATGATCACGGAGGCATGTGTATATGCAAATAGAAGCTCTCTATCGAATATCGGTACTAATGAACGGTATCTCACTGCATTCTAATGTCTTTTGCTTCTCTTTCTGTTGCTTCTATTCTCATGTGTGCGTGCCATGCGTCACTACGTGTGAGAAAGTCGCTCGACCGTGGAACCGAAAAGGATTGTAGTTACAAGAGAGGGCAGTGCCAGCTGTTGTCAAGACACGATTGGACTCGTGAGAACCTGTTATATAAAATATTGTCAAAGAGAGAGCGGACACGAAGAAAAGGTGACCAAGTCAATTGATTCGCTTTGCTTGTACACACTCACAAGTGGACACAGCTGGCTGCTCCCGAGCATTCACAATACATCCAAGCATCGCTAGATACTTACTCAGTAGCTCTCCACCTACAGAAGGAACAGGGAGGCAACGAAGCAAAATAAAAAAAACCGGAAAAATGGATTCTACACGATCAAATGTGAATGGGGCGCTGAGCTATTCAACCCGAACCACCGCTGTTCCTGAAGAGGGCGACAGTCTCACCGAGTTTCTCAAGACAAGGAGCAAAGAAGGGTTTGCAGCGAGCGCGTACTGGGGTGCCACTGGGGAGTTGCCACCACGGGAGCCAGACGATGTCACCGGCAAGAATCCCTACCGCTTCAAGGAGGAGATCAATCGTAAGCTCGTCCCCTTCCCCAAGGACGTAACCAGCTTTCCAAAGACTGTAGACTACTCGCTCACCGGGTTTCACTTGCTCAAGGATGGGTCGCGAGCGGTGGAGGTTGGGCCAGGCATGAACGAGCATCAGATGAGGCAGCTACTCGGCGCCACCGGCGAGAGTGGCCTTCCCGTGAAATCGCGCTTCCTCACCTTGCAAACCACACTGCAGCGCATGCCAGGCGCCTTCGACGATGACGTTCTCAAGACACTGCGTGATGGACAAGCACATGAGGATGACCATGCACGTCAGATTGGTGAGGTGAGGGGGGCCCCACTGAGCAGCGGGCCTCCTGACCCGTACCGTCCCACCTCTGATGACTACTGTGACGTGGCTGAGATTGACCCCTCCTCCTGGAGAGTGCAGCAGACGGACAAAGGGAACCCAGACTCGCAACTGGGGGTGTACCGCAGTCGCTACAACAACGTGGAGAGGGAGGGCCCAAAGAAACGCGAACGCACGCACCAGATGCTGGAGCGCGAACATGAGGTGGACCCCGCGGCATTGCGGGAGACGCTGGATGACAGTCGGAGAGATACACTGTCCACAGGGTATAAGCCATGGTCCGCGAAGGAGTGGATGAGCACCACGCATCGGGAGCACGCCAACTACGACACTACCGCTGCCGCCACGATGAATAACCGAAATGCAACGGTCCCGCTCCGCAACGCTAACTACCAGCTATCCCCGGAGCAT
Source organism: Ecitophya simulans (assembly GCA_027574965.2). Lineage (NCBI taxonomy): Eukaryota > Metazoa > Arthropoda > Insecta > Coleoptera > Staphylinidae > Ecitophya > Ecitophya simulans. The sequence goes on from JAODGE020006987.1 coordinate 8,583, forward strand.
GAGGCCACTGTGTTGTCCCATAACTCCCGCATGCGCTCTAGGAATGCCGGGGAGTGGGCGACGGAGTACTCGGACGGCTACCAGGACAGGCTCGCCAGCGCAGATCTAGAGAAGCGCCATGGCCACCGCAACGTGTTCGACGTTGTCAGCGGAGTTTATACCATCGACCACAAATACCATCACCCTCGTGATGACACCAGCCGAGGTGAGACCTACACGCCCTCACAGCTGGTTCCTGGACAGTACGTCCCCATGTCGAAGGAGTCGCTGTTCGCTCCAAACCAACTAGAGACAAGTACTTAGAACTGTGTGTAATTTAGAGAAGCATTATATATACAGTCAGACCACAGCGGGCGATGGTGGTGTGTGCCACCATACGCATTACTCACCGGGGCTGCGCATGTAAAGAAATGTCAGGATCAATTATTTTCCTCCCCCCTCTACTTTTCAATATATCAGTGCCCCGCTTGCGCACGTGGGACATATATATATATATATGAATATACAGTCCGCTAACATGGTTGCCTCTTTTTTTCATTCCTATTCTTAATGGCTACACTTTGCCACAGTTCGTGTTTTTTTAATATTTTCTTTATGAACGCGCATTTGCAAAGGTGTTTCGACACGGAAGGGTGCTGAAGAAGAGTGACAACAGAAAGATCGAGCGGAGGGGATCAAGAGCAACAAAAAACAAATTGTTGAGGACATGAAGCGGTGCCGATGTACACATATTCCCACATATATTCCAGATTTCTCAAATGCGATGCTGCTAGCACAGCTACAACCCTCTCCATACATGCAACGGCTTGCTCGGATTCCACATTTAGTTGCAGGTTTCCTACCCGCCGTTGCTTTATGCCATCTCCCCCTCTCCACCGCCATGCATACTCATTAACAGCGCTGTATTTTTTTCATACTGGAGTTAGGACCAGTCACATTTTTCTCACCGCCCATCCATCTCTGCTTTTTCCTCTGATTCCCTTTCTATGTCTGCGCTTTGAGTCACTCTGCTTAGTGTAGGAACAAGCAGCCAATGCTAACCCGCACCAATGTGCTGAATCGCAAGACGATCCAGTATTATCCCGTGACCCCAAAGGTTCGTAACTATGAACGGCGGTGGAGCTCGTCGCGCACCAACTCCTACAACCGTATGTACTGGCGTGCTCTGATGGATGAAAACTACTCTAGGCCCTCCTTCTGGGTATCCGACTTCCGGCACAAGTACTTGATGAAGACAGGGGCGGACTACCAGGGCAGGGTCCCCGCCTCCCCGGCTCCGGGGATGTATCAGGGCTTTAGTGACGTGCACAAGATCCTGGCGAACCACCCGAAGCCCCAGCGTGAGTCACGGCACCTTCCGGTGATGCCGATGACACCCCGTGTGGTGTTTGAGCACGCACAGGAGAAGCGCATTGACTTTTCCAAGAAGATGCGCAGCGACCGGCGGCAGGTGGAGCAGCTCAAGACCCTGGAGTTCTGGGGTTGGTACATGAAGCTGCAGCGCGTGCGCGGCCGCTGGTGTAGGGAGCAGGGTGTTTCAAGCCGCGGCGTGTACGGTCCAGCGGTTGACGCCGCGGAGTTGTGGGGATAGTGAGTCGTGCGTCTGTCTATGTGTGTGTCTGTGTGGCCATTCTTTTTCACCAGTTGACAGAGCTTGTGTGTGTATGGGTCATTAAAAAAAAGAATAACCACAGCTCCTAGCTGTTTTTCGATTTAATAACCCTTTTGTCCGTAGTGCTCACTGGCCGTGATGCAGTACGTTTCCCCATCCCCCACCCATCCACTTTTCCTCGTCTTGCAAACAATTTCGTATTTGCACTCTTGCTGGTTTTCTTGTTTCATTATCGTTATTATTATTTAGTTCGCATTCCTTCTCATTCTTTTAGGGATACAAGTGCGATTGCTGGGGAACATATAATATTCTCACCAAGCCTCCGCTACCAGCCATATATATATATATCCCTTCCAAGAGATTCTCTCACTCACAGGAAACGAGATCTCGTCCCTCTCGCAGGCTTTCATTCAGTGGCAGTGACACGCCATGGGTAGAAAGGTTACCACAAGGAAGCGCTCGAGGCGCGACGAGGAGGAGGCCATAGTGGAGGACCTCGACCTGGACATCGACGACCGCACCACCATCAACTTCACCGAGGACGACGTAGTACATAATCGCAAGCGCGGCACCAAGACGCCCCGGAGCGCTGCAGATGAGGATGGCCACCACCTCGTGCTGCCCTCTGATGCTCACAGGCTGGATGGGTACGGGGACGACGAGCACGGCGACTTCGCGGAGGAGGAGGAGCTCGCACAGGCAACCTGGAAGAGCCTGCGCAAGCGTGTCACGGAGGACGATTATGCAGTTGCTGGTGTATCTCTGGATGCGGTGAAGACCGCGGCGGCAAAGAAGAAGGCTGCCAGTGCGGCGAGTGCGGACCCTACGATGGCCGCGATTGAGACGGTGGAGCGGGACTTTGCGGCACTGTCCACGAAGGAGCGACTTGAGATCTTCAAGAAGGAGTCCCCGGAACTGCTCAAAATGCTAGATGACCTCAAGAAGTACTTTGCGGAGGTGAAGGAGCTGGCGACGCCGCTACACGAGCTCCTGTATGAGCGCAAGGTGCCTGAGGAGCACAAGAACATGGTCTCCTTTCTTGAAACCAAGGTGCAGCTCCTTCTCAGCTACTGCATGCACGTGACTTTCTATCTACTGCTAAAGGCGGAGGGCAAGAAGGTGGCTGGCCACCCGGTTGTTGACAACCTCGTCCAGATACGCGTGTATCTGGAGAAGATGTGGCCACTGGAGGAGAAGCTGCAGTACTCTTTGAACCGCTTGCTCAGCGGCAAGGAGTCGGCCGCCGCTCACCTCGATGACTTGCGTCCAGTGAGCGAGAACGCAGTTGGCACTTACCAGGCAACGCGCACAACTGAGAACACGGAGGCCCGCGAGCGACGCCGGCAGCTGCGTGATCAGCAAGAGGCTGAGGAGCTCGAGCGTGAGGAGCAGTCCGCGATGATGCGCGTGCGTGCCAAGAGGGCCACAGCTCTCAACTTACTCGGGGCCACGGTGGCGCCGCTCAGTTACCAGGAGGACGAGGACCAGTACTTCGCCAAGCTCACTGGTGGAGTGGTGGGCGATGACGATGAAGATGAAGGCGGCATGTCACTAATGGATGCACTCCGGAAGCACCAGCGCACCGTTGAGGGTCTGCGCCGGTCGACGGAGAGCAAAAAGGAGGCTGTGGTGTATGAGGACAGCGACGACGAGCCGGACATGCTTGGTAGCGATGGCGATTTCGATGGCGAGAATGCCGAGGACACGGCGGAGGACGGCAGTGCCGATGAGGCGGAGTACAACGCTCTGTGGGACGAGGAGGCGGGCCGAAAGCAGGCTGCCGCGGAGGAGAAGGCTCTGCCTCGCAGGAAGTTCATCACGGAGGAGGTTGACCGCCGCAAGGTCGGCAAGAGGATTGAGTCGCACCGCGGCCTCACCAAGGCGCGTCCCAAGGACCGCAAGAACCCGCGTGTGGCGCAGCGGCGTAAGTACGAGCGGGGCATGCAGCGGCACAAGGCACAGTCGCGTGAGTTCCAGCCAGAGCCGGAGGGCGGCTTTGTTGGCGTACGCTCCCTCAAACCGGGCGTCGTGCGCAGCCGCGCGATTCGATGATCTGCTTGTGTGTGTGTGTGAATGTGCGCGCGCACGTGGATAGGCGGGTCTTTTTTTTTCCTTTCTGGCAGCACAGCCAGCGTACCAGGGGAAGCGTTTGGTATAGCATTTATGGTCGAGTAAGGCACGCATACACACACGCAAACACAAGCACTCCACTCGCCACATTCATGGTGGTGGGTTTGTTGTTGGTGTTGTTTGCTGCCATTTAATGAACTTGTGTAAGTCTAATTCGTGTGGCAGTTGAGCGCAACTGCACTCACTCCCCTCGCACTAAGTACCTAAGCACCGCAGGGAACGAGAGCCACAAGGTGTCCTCATGTTCTATCATACACTGTCAAATGAAGACGATTTGAGGGGCCCCTATCAACTGTTTTTTTCCCTTCTTCTGTGAATGTTCAAGGCAGCGTTGCAAGCATTGATTTCACTGCTACGTTGCAGATCTATATTGCACAGTTCTCGTACGCACATGCTCTTTCCTTCGTTTTCTTGTTGAGATCATACTTACATATATATTTGTGTCGAGGCTAGAGTCTGTGTAGGTTAGTTTCTCTTCTTTCCAAAGTTCAGGACGAGGAGGCGTAAAGAAAGGATCTGGCACGGCCAACAGCGACTCATATTTGATCGTTAGCTGAAGGGTTGCATACTTACACGCTACCTACAAAATTCCGAGAAATTATCATAGAGGTCTCCTTTGTCTTCCTGAACGCTTGGTGGCCCGTAGAGTCCTTACTCTGCACTTCTCTCTCTCCCCCCTCCCCCGCACTCTCCTGAGCGGGTATATTACTGCAGGACACTATTACCACTGCCACTGGTATTTTGGTGACCAAACACTCGTGGTTTCTACCTCGACACTTAGAGAGTACATTGCCATTCTGGTGTTTGTGTGTAGCAGAGCAGCTATGAGAAGCAGCACGCACACAGTCCTGCTAGAGCGGGTACGTTCGTCTCAGGAGGTTGCACGGTCTCGCATTAGCCTTGGACATCAACCTGCATACACAGTATGTTTGTTTCTCAGCATCAGCCTCCGTACCTCACGGGACATTGTGCTTGAGCAGGCGCGCCGGCCAGTTATACGACGTGTCGTGCTCCCAGCGGTCATATTGTTCCTCTTCATCTCACGCTTTATAGTGCCCTCATTCCCTGATCATGTCTTCAATACGCTCGTGTCCAGCAGCACTGGCACTGTCGGCCCGGCTGAGCTGGAGCGCTACTACGCCAGCGTGCTCGACAGACCCGGATTGGGTAGTGCAGCAGCTCGTACCTTCCCCGATGGAATGCAAGACCTGAACCACCGAGACTTCAAGACGTGGTGGAGTGCCACAAAGGACAGCTATCGCCAGGATGCCTACTTCGACCACGGCTGGTGGCAGGAGGGAGAGTATGTGCTGGCCGACGTTGTGTTTTGGGTGGTTCTTGGCATCCTCTCCTCCGTGGGTCTGGGCACCGGCATGCACTCAGGCCTTCTTTTTCTCTTCCCCTTCATTTATCTTACTTGCGCCGCTTCAGATTCGTGCGGCAACGGCAACTTCTGGGTGTATCCATATAACCCTTTCTATGGGCCGAGCGAGCGTGTGTTCGTTTGTGTCACCCCCGCCCAAGCCACCGGGGGTGGTGTTCCACTTTGGGCCCGTCTGCTGAAGGTCCTGCCAGCGTGCTTGCTATGGGGCACTGGGACTGCCATTGGCGAGATCCCCCCCTACGCCCTCAGCTACGCAGCGGCGCTGCAGGGGAAGCAGTCCGTCTCGGCGGTGGCTGTAGTGGAGGAGGGGTACGCAGCGTCGACTCCAGCGTATGACTTGCTGAGCCGCGGGAAGGAGTGGACGCTGGAGCGCATTAGGCGCCATGGTTTCTGGGCGATCTTACTTCTTTCTGCCTGGCCAAACATGGCGTTCGATCTGTGCGGCATGGCCTGCGGGCAGTTCCTGATGCCCTTCTGGACCTTCTTCGGCGCCACACTGATCGGGAAGGCAGCTATCAAGGTGAATCTGCAGGCGTGGTTCTTCGTTGTTCTCTTTTCGGGTGACAATATCGAGACGCTACTGTGGCGTGTTGGAGCGGTCGTTGCTGCGGTGCTGCCTGCCAGCTCGCGTGTGGAGGCAGGTGTGGAGAAGGGTGTCCGAGCAATTATTGGGGCCCGAGAGAGCATTGCGGCCCGCGCTCGCGGTAGTGGCTTTGTGGAGAACGACCTCGGCGCAGCGTCGGCGCAGCAGGGCTCTCTGCTGGTTCAGCTCATGGGGTGGCTTGTAGTGGTGGCAGTGGCCTTCTTCCTCAAATCCATCGTCGAAACCTTCGCCGCGTCTGAGCAAGAAAGGAGAGACAAGGCACTTCTGGAAAAGGTGGAGGAACTATTACTGAGTAGCACTGAGCTGCGTGGAGTATCTAGCGACATGGGGGATGGCGAGCTGGAGCAGATCGTTTCTCTGGCAAGAGCCGATACGTGTCTCCGTGCTCGTTTCCAAATCAAGGTGGCAAGCGTCGCCCCACCGTATAGTCCACACCGCTGCCACGGCAGCAGTGGTAGCTGTCGCTTTTTCCTGTGTGTGTGCGTGTGTGTCTTGATGCTTGTTGTTGGTCTCTACACCGCCAACGCGGGTCTTAAGTCCTTGGGGCTTTCGCTGCTACTGCATGAGTTCCTGTGCACATGCCTGCGGACTAACTACTCGGCCACCTGGTGGCAGCTGTGGGCGTCACGGATGCTCATGACTGCGGCAGCGCTGTATACAGCACTGAGGTCAAGCTAGCAGCTCTAGTTCCCTCTCGTCATCACACCGCAACACGTCTGCACAGATATATTCGATCAGATGAAGGTATTAGCGTTGCTCCAAGTTGGAGTATGAATGGTAAGGCGAGGCACATGACACAGCTTACAACTTTTTTAAATAGTTTTTTTTTTGTGGCGGTTCATGTGCTTGTCGTTATGCGTGTGTGTGTATGTGTGCTCGGCAGGTTGCAACGAAAGGTGTGATTGACATGGGAGATGTCGGCAGCGTGGGTCTCCGTTTCTCTGGGGCTATTCCCTTGTTTTTACGTCTGCTGTGGCATCCTAAGTTTGAGATGCGTTCCACTAAAGTGAATTTGATAACAAAAAAAATATAATGCTGTTCACATGAGACCTTTAAGATGCTGCACAAGTTTCTTCTCATAGAGCGTCTTTCCCCTTCCGCGATCCATACTACCACACTGCTCCTGTCCACCCTCCACTCCTTCCATGCGCACAGCATCTTACGTGAGAGATACTGGTACGGCGGGGGACACTGCTTGCGTTTTGCTCTTCCTCCTCTCGCGTTGCCTCTGAGAGTTGCGGTGTCGCTGCTTTCAGAAAGGTATTCGGAGACGGCAATGGAGTACCAGAGGCTGCTAGAGTCTCAGGCGCAGCAGTGCAATCTGCAGCTCACCTCTTTAGCCCAACTAGAAAAGTTCTCACACTCTCAGAAGATAGAATGTTGCGGAGGGATAGTTGTGCGAATGGAAACGGAGAGCTCCGCAGACTCCACAGTTCTCTTGCGCGACGGCAGCGGAGCGACCTGCTTCTGCGCAGTCCATGGTGACATCACGAGCCAGTATCCTGACGTACTCTCCACTGGTGCGCTCCTGTTCTTTACCAACATCACTGTTCTGATCACATCAAGCGCTACTCCTCCACTGCTGATCGCGTGCTTAGAGAATCTGCGTGGCCTAATGCTCCCCAGTGAGCAAGCCCCTGCAGAACAGCTACTCCAGCCGCAGCAGCCTCATCATCACATGCTGGATATGGAAAGCGAGAACAATTCACAACCCGGACCATTTTTCCGAGCGCGATCAGACTCCTCTGGGATTCCTCTCCATGCCACTTTTCAGTACCAGAATGCTCGCGTCAAGGAGGCCGTAGCCGCCTCGCTCCCACAGCTGAGTATAGAAGTTCACGATGGCCCCACTCTGCTTTATGGAGCCGTGCCATCAAACTTGGTTATGCCTCTTTCTGTCAGCGCTGATGCTGCTTGTGAGCCACAAGCTGCACTGGAAGACGACTTGGTGGAGGGCGATGAGGATTGCCTGGAGCTGGCAGACAATCTGTAAGCGCACACAGTGTTCTTCATGTCGTGTTGTTTGAAGCACAGAGTTTTTCTTTTCCTTGCACTCCTCCCGTGAATATTGCTGTCTGCTTCCTGAATCTAACCATTGCGACACCATCGCTTTGAGAAAAAGACGTACACGTGCCGGGTTGTATTCGTGTGAAGCAACAACAACAAAACAAACCAGCGTAAGCATAGATATCACATACAGACAATTACACGCGCAGTTCGTGCTACCGCTCACGGTTGTTTTCTCTCCACATTACTGATCATGCCACAGCACCTCTACAGCTCTGATTCGTCTCTTCCCCCCACCCCTTTGTGCTTTCATGAATATAATTATATGCATGTGTTAATTTACACGATTCTCTTTAATGCAACATGTCTTTCTTCAGCACTCAAGCGGCGTGGACGTAGAACAATTCCTGATCACGGGGTGTGGCACCCACACCACAGAGGAGTGCAGTCGTGCTGAGACAAGGAAAGGAAGATATTGTTGTCCACCCTCAGCAGCAGCTCCTTCAAACGAACACGCACACAAACACACGTACAATACATACATATTGCGAAGGCTTAGTGGAGCCACTTTTATTTTTGTGGAGAAACAGTAGGTTCTCTCACGTTGTTTACTTGATATTGCCACATCACACTGATGCACTCCTCCTCCCGCCAGCGCCGGACGAAGCGAGGCCGACCTGAGGAGGAGAGCGGGGATCTACCCCTGCATTCCTCTCAACGCGACAGCGCCGGCGATGTTACGGGCGTACTCTGCTCCTCCACTATGGACGCTGGCGCGGCTGCCTCCACGGGACGTCCGTGCGTAGACCTGAAGTGCAGGCCAGTTGTACTGAACATTGGCGGCACCATTGTGTCCACCCTAGAGGACACGCTACTGTCACTGCCGTCGCGGTTCACAGAGTGGATCGAGAGTGATTTTGCGGGCTTCCCACGCGACAAGAATGGCCACCCTTTCATTGACAGAGACCCCAACAACTTTATGGAAATACTCAATTACCTGAGGGGCTACGGCTTCTCACCCAAGAGCGGGGATTTGCTGCTGCTCGCTGAGGATGTGCTGTACTACAACCTGGAGTCACTCAAAGCGGAGATTGGCCTGAACCCCCCGTCTGCGTGGCACTTCAGCCGAGGCCCAGGCGTAAGCGCGGATGGGACGGAGTTCTCGACGACCAGCATATTAGACCTCTGCGGGCCTGAGCCACTCTCCCAACGTCAGACCCACACCATCGTCTTCCGTATTGACAAGTGCGAGCTCGTTGCCGTAGGCGTGGTGGCGATGGACGAAGCTCGGATGAACGAGCAGCTGTTCCACCAAAAAGGTAGCATTTCATACTGCAACACAGGAGAGCTTGTACAGTGGTGTGGGGAGGAGCGCTTCTTCACACAGGGGTCCACCTACAGTATTCAGAGCGTCATCACGGTCACATTGCGGTTCGGCACCCTAACAGCAGCTAGCGCGGTGCAGGCCAGTCCTGTTGCCGGCCGTTCAGGGAGTACCGGGGTGATGAGAAACGCAGAGGCGGACGGGAACTGGACGCAGATGGTCCGGGCGATGGCCCACTCTACTGTAGAGCAGCAAGCGGACTCAGAGCAGGAGGAGGGAGAGGAGGAGGAGGTGGACGGGGGGAGTGGTGGGTGCCTATCTAGGGTAGCCCGCGACACCGAGGACCCTCCCGGTGCCATTATTATATTCCGCAATGGTAACACCGTAGTCCATGAGGCGCACTGGCCTGCACCAGTGCCGCCACTGCAGTTCGCTGCGAGTATACAAGGATCCTCGGTGATTACCATCGTCGATGCTGTGTCCGCCGAAGGGGGGACGGATGGCGATGGTCCGCAGGGAACAACAGAGGAGGTTGAAGAGGAGATCACCAGTGAACTCATACTGCAATCGTCATCGGCCCCGTCGTTTACAAGTCGTATAGTGGTTCCAATGCCTCCACCGCCCCCACTACAACCAAGGTATTAACCAGATATGCTGTTGTTCCCTTCCCCGTCTCTTACTCGCACACACGTTCATATAACTCCACGGAATGCACAATTGGATGATCCACTCCTTCCCTCCCCCCTCCCCTGCGCTTACGACACTGCTGCTAAAGTTGTGGTTGCACAGTTATTGGCCTGCTAGCCAAGGCGCGTATTTTATCCAGACAGGGAGAAATAGAGAGATAATTGCTTAGCCAGAAGAGGAAGAAGGAAGCGAGAAAGGTAAAGCAAAGAGAATGTGGGATGGAAACGCATAAGTCAAAAAAAAATGATAGAATCTGGAGAGGACATCTGAGACAGTCATACTCATTACAAACAGAGCGGAAAACTCACAAAACAAATGATATATTATTAAAAAATAAGTATAAGCATAAATATCATCAGCATTGAATTCCACACATGCTCGTTCTGCAAACTTGCGCATGATTGACAGATAAACTCTGTCAACAACACCTTTATTTCTCTCCCCTCTCTTCTTTCACTCTCACCTACACACACACACACACTCCTTCTCTGTCTATGATCATACGGAGTATCACATCCCTGGCACTCCTGACTAATTGCAGGAACGCACTCACTAGCACACCCGCAGCCTTTACTCGCTCACCAGCAGCACAGCCAGAGTTCTACAGTCTCAACACCCTTTCTCCTCGCACCTCTTCTCTTGTCACTGCGGAGCCAATGTCCTTCGATGTGGATGCACTGATTGAGAAGCTGCTTGAGGTGCGCGGCTCCAAACCAGGGAAGCAGGTGCAGCTAGCCGAGAACGACGTGAAGAATCTCGCGCTCAAGAGTAGGGAGGTTCTTCTAGCGCAGCCCCCCCTGCTGGAACTGGAGGCACCCATCAAGATCTGTGGTGACATCCACGGCCAGTACTACGATCTCATCCGCCTTTTTGAGAACGGTGGCTTCCCGCCGACGTCGAACTATTTGTTCCTGGGCGACTACGTGGACCGTGGGAAGCAGGGCCTGGAGACGATCTGCCTCGTCCTCGCTTTCAAGTTGAAGTTCCCGGAGAACTTCTTTATTCTGCGTGGTAATCATGAATGCGCCAGCATCAACCGTATTTATGGCTTCTTCGACGAGTGCAAGCGCCGGTACAACATCCGTCTCTGGAAGGCCTTCACCGACACCTTCAACTGCCTCCCTGTTGCGTGTATCATTGACGACAAGATCTTCTGCTGCCATGGCGGCCTCTCCCCCGAGCTGCAGTCGATGGACCAGATCAAGAAGATCTCTCGCCCGTGCGATGTGGCCGACACCGGCCTCATCTGCGACCTGCTTTGGTCTGACCCAGAGGAGGGGCTCTCCGGGTGGGGCGAGAATGACCGCGGCGTGTCCTTCACGTTTGGCCAAGATATAGTAGACAAGTTTCTGCGGAAGCACGACTTTGACTTGATCTGCCGTGCCCATCAGGTCGTAGAGGACGGCTATCAGTTTTTCGCCAAGCGCCAGCTTATTACCATCTTCTCAGCTCCGAATTACTGCAACGAGTTCGACAACTGCGGTGCTGTGATGTCTGTGGATGACGAGCTGATGTGCTGCTTCCAGATTCTGAAGCCAGCAGTGAAGAAGCCCAAGTTCTACCCATAATGGGGCACTTACAAGCTCATAAGTCCGAGGGCGGGGAAGGAGGGAGGGGGCAGTAGTAACGCTGGGTCGAATCCACTTGAATGACAGGAGAGTCGCGCACTGTCGTCTTCTTTGCTCTTCCTCTTCCACATAGTTGCCTTTTTTTTTCTCACGACCCCTTCTTTCTAGTACTCTCCATTATGCTGTATCGGCGTATTGACACGCACATCATCAGTGCCCATGTATATGCATACACAAGTAAGGAAAAAAAAATACATACGTACAGCCCCCTTGTGTCGGGTTGCCGTGGCCACGAGTTGCCTGGAGTTTCTTGAGGCGCAGGAGAAAAAAAAAGAGTATATACATACCATCTGCACTCAATGCAATGCAGTGGTGTGGCACTCGAAAGGCTTGCGCAATGAGAGAGGGGAGAAAGGCAGAACGAGAGAGAAAAAAAAACTGTATTTATATTACGCATACGTGTAGAAGGATGACTGAGAAGAAGGAAAAAGGAGGACTGTTAGAGGATTGGGAGGAAATATAGCAAAAGGCAGCAGAGGAGAAGCTCTCTCCGTGTCCTTTTCCCACTGTTAGGATTGAGCGCTGTGTGATCTGTGAGTCCTTTTTTTTAAAGGGGCGTTTGTGATGTATGTGCGTGCCTGTAATAGTGCGCGTTATGCGGCTCACCAGTCTTCCCACCGTTGAGCACACATTTCTTGGGGTTTTAGGTTTTCATTTCTCCCTCTTTGTACTTGCGCATGTGTGTGTGTGTGCCAGTGTTGCTGACTATGTCGTCTTGCTCACGCTCGTCAGTCTACTGACTGATAAGTGTCATTTTTGCATCATTCCTGAAACCGATCCGACGTCGTTGGCACCAACATGTACATCACACATAGATACATAGAGGCACACACACACAAGCATGTTTACACACAGATACATCCTCTCATTGACCTCTACGTAACCTGTCGCCTTGAAAGCAAGTAGTAGGACCCCAGATACGCAGTCTTCATCTCCACGTGGTGCTTGCTATACGAACCTGCAGCTTCTTTAGCTTTTTTTTACTTGTACACATCATTGCTAAGCAAATGCACGGGATACCTTGTTAGCAGCATGCACATAAGCAGACAATTGTCCTCAATTTAGGGATAGCTACTGGGAAGAACCCACAGAGAGTGACCTGGAAGGTCCGCATAACTGAGTGCGTGTGTGTATGTGGGTGTGTGGATGTGGGGAGAGACCCTTATTGCTGTTTATTAGTTGATATTTAAGCCGAATGACCCCCCTTCCTCCCTCCTTTCAGAAAAAAAAAACGATCGCGCACTCAAACACACACATATACACATATAAGCAGGGAACAGACAAGTTGTGCTGCAAGCGGTGCGTGGGGGCGGGTGGTCCAGAGAGAGAGAAATAAAGAAGAGCCCAGTATCACCCGAGATAGTGACTCGGCATTGGTCAATTTAGCAAACAACAAATCATTACCGAGATGGGTGCGTAGACGCATAGAAGAGAACGGGGGCATGAGAAGAAAGGAATGTGAGTGAGGTGGCACACTGCCTCCGTCGTTCTTCCCCCTACCCCCCCCCCTCCAGCTATACGTCATTCTCGTATTCTTTTTTTTCACTATCATTATCTCGTTTTTGTTTTTGTTCGCTTTTGTCGTTGTTGTCATGTTTTCCTTTAGAGCAGTGTAAAATGTAAATGAGCGTGCGTGTAACCCTCACTATACCGTTGTAAGCACACAATGCGTTCATGCTACGAATCCCTCTGACCTACACAATAACCAGGATATGCCCTTCTAATGATTGTACAACGCTGCTGGCGAGCGTTGAATTCCTCTCCACCTTTGCAGTGTGCTGCAATGAAGAATCTCTGTGGATGTATGAAGGACACACCTTCACTTCTACCCGCTATGCTCCTTTGTGTTTCCTATTGCGTGCATTCTCAACTTCTCACTTGCATGTGCGCGTGTCGAAAACTACTACTCTAACTACGAGCAAGCACACATACACACGCACATTTTCCTGTCTTCCTTCCCCACAATTCCATTTGTGTGCGAGGATTTTAGTTTTCCTCACTCACCTTTTATCACTGGGCTGCTTCAGAGTCATGTCTTTTAATGAGGATAAGTACTTCGATGAGTTAGTTGCCGAGCTGCTTCCCCCTCCGCTGAGTGACGTGGAGGCCTTCCTAGACTGCGCGCGGTACAACGACAATGAAGATGCAACACACTTGCGTGCCTACCTCTCTAGGCACCCAACGGACATCGATGCGAGGGATGCTCAGGGTCGGACGGCAGTGCATATGGCGGCCGCGAATGGCCACATGCCCATCCTCGAGATGCTCTTCGAGTTCCACCCGCAGCCTGATGTGCCCAATCATGAGGGAAACACCGCTCTGCACTTTGCTGCATTGAACAATTGTGTGATGGCAGCCGAGCGTTTGCTGCGCTGCGGGTGGAACGTCAACGTTCTCAATGCCCACGGCCGGACGCCGCTGCAGCTCATCCAGGGCAAGTACTTTGAAGACATGGAGACACTCTTGTTGGCACACGACGAATCTCTCGACAGCTACGTGCCACCCACAGGCTCTTCAGCGGACGTGACGGCGGCGGGCCCTGAGGCGGACGATGAAAGCGACGAGGATGCTATGGAGGAGGACGGCAGAACCCCAACGACATCAGTGGCGTCCTCACCACCTCGCAGTGCCGAAGGTGCACCTGCTGCTACAGCCCCACGGGACATGACCACTGGTGATGCCATGCTTGGGTCGGCTAACGTGGATGGTATTGAGTAAAATGGGACACATGTCAGGCGCGAGTGCGCACTGGGATCGCGTGCACACATTCGAAGAGGATGACAGTGCCTCCCAATCTCCTTTCACAACTTGTCACTTGCGACATCCTCTGTTGGAGCGACTTGAGGGAGTTGGAGATGCTAATGCAGAGTGTAGCACAGTAGCAACAATGAAAAAGATGAGTTGAGGATGCCAATGATGACGCGAAGCTACGCTACGATCTCAAAGAGTGCACGCGCACCCCCCCCTCTTGTCACGCGAGACTAATCTAACACGTTTAATGAAGGAACGAAATACAGCAACGATAACAAAAAAGGCGCTAGCGTGTGTGCAGCCCGAGCACAAGGAACCTTGCTTGATAAACTGTGATTCAGTATCGCTGTTTAAGATATACCACGCTTTCTACTTACCCACCCACTCATAGTGGTTGAAGGCTATATGGAGATTTTAACAAATCGAATGCAGAGTGATAGCATTTCACCTCTCCCTCTCTCCCTCTCTCCCAAAATTGCACTCTCTTGTCCTCTACTCCTCATTCCTTGTATTCCCCCATTCTTCCTTCCTCTTTTGCTGCTGCGTGTTGTTCTGGGAACTACGATGTGGTTTCTGTGCTGGTAGCTGTACAGATGGAGCCGCGGCGTTGGCGGCCCAAGTTCTTCAACCCGTTCACGGAGCGCAGGCTGTACACCTCGCACCTGCCTGTGTACCGAGGGTTATTTAGGGTACTGCCACTTCACAGATGGAAGCTCGACCACATTCAAAAAGTGCTGGGATATGCCGCGGTGAACCCGTCACTTTTTGGTTTCCCGGACGCCCCCACCTGCATCGTCAATACAGCTTACTTCTTGCCCTCCCTACGCAGTCGCACTCGCGGTGTGTGGGCCTTCGGCACGGAGCGCGGCTGCAAGAGCATCATCGTCCCCGGCTCCTGTAGTGCTGAGAACTTTGACGAGATTGACGCCCGCCTCATCGAGCCCCTATTCCGATGGAATCCAGGGGTTGAATACGTGTACCTTTCGCAGTACTGCCAGCCCATGGCCCCACGACTGGTACCGTTACTTGCACGTTGTCATCACATTCGTGAGATCACTCTTGAGGGATGGAACGATGCGGTGGCGGTGAACCGCATCTTGATGGCATGCCGCCAGGTTGAGGTGCTAGATACGTATAGCATGGATGACCCTCCACGCGACTGGCAGAACGAGCTTAGCGTGCAGGCACTCACAACGATGCTGGAGATGCACCCCAAGCTGCGCGCACTCAAGTCTCATCGTCTGTACCTCGGAGACATGTATGTCGCGACACAGTTCTCACGCTGCAAACACAACCTCGCACTCGTTCCATTTTCCTGCGACTACGTACTTGTTCACTACGGTTTCTTCCTCATACTACTCTGCTTACCTGGGTACCTGGCCTACAAGGCGGTGCGCTGGGCCGCCAGCGGCTTTCTCTCCGAAGCGTACGTGTGGTTCTGGAGCGTGATGGCCTTTATTGTCACAGTCGTGGTCTTGGTGGCGGTGGACATGATTGGGTGGCGCTATCGGGGCCGGGCGTGGGTGCACATGCACAGGTACCTCATCTTAGCGAGACGTCGTATCAGCATTATGATGCGGACACCCTCCGGCGCGCTCACGGTGAGGTCATAGGGTCACTTGCGCACCCATTGTGTGTTTCAGGTTTCATGGGCTAAAAAAAAGCGTACCTCATCTGCGTAATTTCATCATCCCTCCCTGGATCACATTTCTGAGGAATCATCAGGCAACGTTGCTGTCACTGTGTAGGCCTGCACGCTGCCTTATCCAATCACACACAGTTAAACAATAGCATTTACATATATAGAAGGAAGAGCTGTGACCCTCCTCAGAGGATGGTAAGAGGGTGTGTGTGTGTGTGTGCCAACCCTCGCAGTATTCTGTGATTGCGTGCTTTGTTTTTTTCTCGGCATGCGTTTCCACCCCTTCTTGACATTTTCACCAACGCAGTGAACTCGTACTGCCTGATGCTTACGCAAACGTGTGTGCGTGTACCTGTCCTTCACTTCACCTCCCCTTCTCTCTATCCGCCTCTTTTGCGAGCCTCCAAAGAAGGTGCCCATAGTAGCAGGATAGTTTTCTGAGGGCAGCTGTGACTTACAACGTCTCACTGGCCTCCCCCTTTTCTCTAGGGAGTTGAAGTGTGCTGTCATTATTTGGTGATTGCGTGTGTGCGCTTTTCCCTTTTTTCTCTGTGGCTGCCTTCTAATCTCAGTTGGTCCCGTCTGTACGCGTAGAAGTCCTTGTGAATGACGGATTGCCTGCTGGAGACTGGGCACACTGGCGCGGTGCTAGACGTTGCCCTGGACAGCAGTGGCCGGCACATGGCCACGGCTAGCGAGGATGGCACTGTGTGTCTGTACAAGTGCGACGACCCCAGCGGTGGCAGCGCCGCGTGGGTGCACTGTACCACCTTTGGAAGGGGCGACCAGGGCGAGGCGGGGGGTGGTGCAGTGCGGTGTGTGGCCTGGGCACCGCGCGCGTACTACAGCGCCGCGCTCGTGGCCTGCACGGAGCGTGACTGCCAAGTGGCCTTGTGGTGCGACGTCAGCGGGTCGGGCAAGCAGTACGAGAGGGTGTATGTGGCGCCACTGCCGGCGCCTGGGTGCCGTGTGGCATGGGCACCGCAGGAATATGGGAAGTTGTTTACTGTGGGCTGCGAGAACGGGACGGTGGTGATCTTCACTGGGCAGGACCAGCTGTGGGACGTACACTCCTTCAACGCGCACCATGGCGCCTGCACTGGGCTCTGCTGTGCCCCCTTCTTTCCGCCTGGCGCACTGCTGATGGCGCCACTGCAGGAGGAGGGCTCCGCCCCCCCGCTGCCCGTCGATCCCCCGCGCATCGCGACGTGTGGGTGTGGCAAAAAGGTGAAGGTGTGGTCGCACTCTTTTGCCGGCCCCCATTCGGAGGGGGCGGTTCCGCAGTCGGTCTGGAGCTCCTCGGAGTTGCCCACCCCAGTGCGTGGGACCTGGCGGGAGGTGGCGTGGGCACCGTGCGTTGGGCTGCCGTTCACTTACGTGGCAGCTGGCAGTGAGGAAGGGCATGTGGTGGTGTGGTGGCAGGACGGCCGCAGCTCTGATCATTGGCAATGCACTAGCCTCCCACAGCAGTCTGCGAGTGTGACGAAGCTGTCGTGGTCGCTCACCGGCACATTCCTTCTGGTCTCGTGTAGCGACGGCGTTGTGACCATTTGGAAGGAGGCAGCGCTGCACAAGTGGGAGCAAGTCAGTGAGATGAATACTCCCGCCACTGTGTGAGGCATACATGTGGGATCAAGCAAGGGCGTGTGTGTTTGTGCGTGCTGAACCCTAACCCCGCTCCTCCCCCCTTCTCCTTTCAATAATAATAATAATAATCATGCCGTATGTCAAGTGCAGTTAAGCGAGCAGCACATCATGTGGGCTTCCACCTTTCCATCGCATGATGCACTGCCCGTTGAGAGACTTTCACAAGGCACCTCTTTCCCTCTATCCATCCTTTTCTCTCCCCCTTATCAGCTAGTTCAGAAGTAATAGAATAAAAAAAGAAAAAACACCATAAAAGAGGGAAAAGCCAACATCACTACTCGTCCCCACCCTCGCTCGCTCTCTCTTTCTATACCACCGCATACACAGTTTGTTCTCTAGCACAGACGATGGGCATACTTTTGGGAACGCTGTTTTTTCTCATCGCGGGCGCAGTAGGCTCGCTGAGTGCACCACTGTGGGCGAAGAGTCAGGTGGAGCTAGTGCGTGTCCTCTGCGCGATCGGGGCCTTTTGCTGCTGGCTCTCCTGGGTGCTGATCTACATGGCCCAGATGAACCCATTGCTGCTCCCCACGCGTAATATTAAGGCGGAGTAATGCGGGGTGCGGCGCAACGTGAACACCTCTATTCATATGGGTCCTTAGAGCACTCCCCTTCCATATAATCTCTCTCTTTCGATCTGTGTGGGTATATGCGTGTTATTTCTTAATGGTGCGAGGGCTGGTCTATACAATCTGTTATCGATATTCATCACTCTCTCCCTCCAAGTGCGTGAAATAGCTAATGCTGAAAGCAACTCACCACTATGTCACCAGGCGGCAGAAGGGGCGTGTGTGGCGTGACCGTGATGACACCCCCACATACTCCGTGTATCCAGCAGTGCTCCCTTCCTTGTCTCCTTTGTTGTTGCACTCTTCTCATTCTCTTTGCGCTGCCCCTTAATCAAACCTAACTTCCTCCTTCACTTGAATCCTCTTCTCTTACCTACGCATTCACATGAGGGAGCTTGTACGCGCGCGGACACACACACACCTCCACGGTCGCCAGTACCACCAGTTTCATCAAACAGAAAACACAGAAAGAGAAGTGAATCACCTATCGGCTACCTGGTAGTGCAAGTCTCCCTCGCTACGATGAACCTCATTCGTGTAATGGGCGATATGCTGCACCTGGCAGCGATTGTAATTCTCCTAGCTAAGATGCTGCGGCAGCGCTCGGCAGCAGGGATCTCCCTTAAATCCATGTTTCTCTTCGCACTAGTCTTCACCACCCGATACCTGGACCTCTTCTTCACGTACATTAGCTTGTACAATGTGGTGATGAAGCTGGTCTTCATTACCCTTTCGTGGCATATTTGCTATCTCATGAAATTTAAAAACCCGTGGAAGTCCACGTACGACCGTGACAACGACACGTTCCGGATTCGCTACCTCATCATCCCATGTATTATACTGGCGATCCTCTTCCATGGAACCCCGCGGCGCAATCTGTTTGTAGAGATCTGCTGGGCTTTCTCGCACTATCTGGAATCCGTCGCCATCCTGCCGCAGATCTTCCTCCTCGAATACACAGAGCGTTACGACGCCCTGACCTCACACTACCTTTTCTGTCTTGGGGCCTACCGTGTATTCTACCTGATTCATTGGATCGTGCGCTACATGGCCTTCGGCAAGTTTAACACCGTCTCCGTCGTCACGGGCATCGTGCAGTCCCTGATGTACGTGGACTTTTTCTACCACTACACCTCACAGGTGGTGCGGCGTGCGAAGCAGCGCTACGAGCTTGCAAGTTAGGACGCACACTCACGCCTTTCCTCTTCTCCCTCACAAAGCAATCGGAAAGAACGCGAGTATTAAAATTTTTCAAGTAAAAGTATCCCCATTGTCTTTAGCATCTCATTCTTCATATGCTGACTTTTGGGCTAATCAGTCAACTACTGAAGAGAAATGTGCAATAGCATAGCAAAAAAACTTGTATGTTAGTGAAAATTCTCTTGACAGAGGGCGATATAGATGGTTTGGAGGACGTGGGAGAAAAGGGGGAGATAGAGAGATCGTTGCACTGCAGCTGCTTGTTTCTTGTGACGAACAAGGAGAGGAAAGGGGGGGGGTAGTAGAGGGAGTGGGACAGCTACGGCACTTTTGTTCCGTTACCCTTAAGAGGGGGACCACATGAGACATAGCCGTATGTCCCTTCCCGTGTTCGAGTAACCATTCTCCCCTTTTCTGTCTTGTGTTTTTACTTCACAATTAGTATTTAGCAAGGGAGCCGTAGGTGCGCATGCCCGCCTTCCCCCCCCCTCGAAGGAGGAAGGCATAATGCACCGCCGGTGGCTATCCTGCTACTTCTTTAACCAGCCTAGAGAACTTGCTTTTCTCCTTTTTTTTCTCAAGTCTGCTCCAAACCGCAGTTGATAATGCGTGACATTTGAGGAGTGCCACCGCACCAAGAGAGAGCCCCCAAAAGCCTGTGTGTAGAGTCCAGGTTGAGAGAGGTGCAACTCGTAGCTGCACTCCGCAGCGCGTGCTTTTGTGTTTGTGATAGGCCTGCTGTATTTCTTTAGGTAGGCTAAGGGAAATCCAGGGGTGGCACGTAGCTCTGTTCACCGTGAGCAATCACGAAGTTGTTATAGTGATTTTTTTTTCTAGTTCTACTTTGGTTTTATTAATGTGCCTCTGCGTAGATGATATGAATACAACACTAACGATACAATTAAACAACAACACCCGGTAATTTGTATCGCCTGCAAAGCAGTAACGAGGAGGGACTTCGTTCTTTCCTCCTATAGAGGTGTTGCTGTGCTATACCAGAAATCGTTGCACCTTCTTCAACCCATAAAGAGTAGCCATCCCGCTCCACTCTCAATGAACTTTATCCTTTTAACGTAGCCTGAATCTGTGTAAAATAACCAATGTATGTTTACCTGCCCACTTCTTGTATCTGTTCATAGCATTCTTTAGGTCTCTCGCCGCCCTACCCTGCTGGCTAGACTGCATTTACTTTCCCCCACCATTCTAGATAGATTGGACAACATTGCCACTTCACTATCAATTACCATCGCTGTCACTAGCAAGGGAAAGGACCTCCATACACATACACACACACGCGTGCATATTAGCATTCTCTCTTTTTTTTCCTATAGTACTCTCCCCGGTTCTACCCTCAGCACCCCACAAGTGATTTGCGTGTGTGTGCGTGTGTGTGTGCACATACGCGCGTGCGTGAGTGGATGAGGACGTGGCTGTTGAACATTGGAATATCACTGCTAGTTCCCTCAGCATTTTTTTCATCTCCCTTTCCCCATCGTATATCACTATCATCAGTGTCTTGTTGAATTGTATTAACAAACAAACAAAACTCGGCAAATAGCTACAGAAAGGAAATACTAAAACAACAACAACAAAGAAGAAACAAGGAAGCGAAATACAAGAACCCCAACACTTTTTTTTTCTCCATCCCCCCCAGGTTCGTTTCTCTTGTACAAGTGCTGCACTACACAGCGACTGAACACAGAGGATTCAAGATAAATAAACAGCACCAGTCATACGCAGTTTGCAAGGACGCGTCTCCCCTGGAAACCTGAGACACTGAGGGACACAAGCCATCCCGGCCCCCCCCCCCCCCCCCCCCCCCCCCCCCCCCCCCCCCCCCCCCCCCCCCCCCCCCCCCCCACCCCCCCCCCCCCCCCCCCCC
>JAODGE020006992.1:0-12198 GCA_027574965.2 Ecitophya simulans
CAATAACATACAAGATAATAACTTGTATTGTCCACGAATTAGCAAATAACTAATACTGATAAGCCCAGACCCAGTAATTTTCCAAGTGCATTCCACAGTATTATAAATCACACTAGAATACCGAATATTTCAAGCTCAATACTCATAGGCTTGTTCATTATTTATCATTAGTGTTTACCTTTTGCTCAGCCGCGTGAAAGAGCGTCGCGCGCTTCTGATGCTCTCTGCCATTTTCTGCTTTTTGATTTTCTGCATCCATTACCTAGAAAGTTCAGTTTTGCAATTATTCTATCCCTACCAGCGACGGAAGAATCATTAGCACATCAATTACACCATTGCGCGCAGTCTCATTGCGTGAATAATAATTATCTGTACTCACAGCCGGTTCACATTCACACACTTTGCATGCGCGTGTGTGTTTAAATATGTAAACCAAAAAAAACGTGTTTGTTGTGTCAGTGTGTAGCAGCGTTCATTACTCACCTTCATTGTGGCATGATTCAGCATCTCCTGCCATGCATTATCAAACTGCCATTCATGCTGATTGTTCATGAACTGTTGCTCTGCAAGTGCAACAGTTTCTTTTGCAGCAGCATGAAACTCTGTAAGAAAACGATTAGCACTTCTGCCTTGCGATGTGCTTGAGGAGATGCTTACCACTGGCACGTTGGAAAGCCACAGCTGCTTTCTGGCATTCAAATTGGGCTTTCTTAGCTACCTCCAGGCTGTCATAGTAAGGTCTTGCTTTCTCAATGCAACTACCCAACTTTTTAGAGAGCAATTTGAGCCTTCTAGTAGACTCGTTGAGAAGCATCCGAAATGTCGTGTTTGCTTCCTGTTGAAAGTACAAGCAAGATTAATGTTTAGGAAGAAGGTTTTATTGGCAACTCACATCAAGTTCAATTTCCAATTTGTTGATTTCGTCAGTGGCGTGGTTCAAGTTCTCCAATTCAATTTGTATTCGAGGGTCCAGCTCGCCATCGTCTGGTTCCATCGTTTGTTCCGGACTCGCTCGAAAACACGCAGGTACGTTCACATAACTATTGACATTATCTTTTCTTTTATTTTAGCAATGCTGGTTCATCTTCAGTTCAGGTCATTGTATCGCGTTGATTTGCACTGACTGGTTCGTTCCGTTGTTCACTCCGGCTGGTTGTGTATTTATGCTGTTTAATATTATGTTAGGCACTATAAAATATTTCAACAATGAAACTTGCTTGATTAAGGTACAATCTATTTATAAATAACGAGGTGCAGAGAACATGACGCGAGCCGCGATGAGTGAGCCGAGCGAGCCAAGTGCACAATTGAAGAAGAAATCACTCACCCGCATTATTCGTGCAACGTATTTATGTGTTTTTTAGAGATCGACCGATACGCGGCGGTAGTGACGTAGCGTTTGGTGGATTGCCTACGTTTACAAATTTTTTGAGTTGACGTCGTTGTCGTCGTACGTCGATTATTCGAATAATGCAAACTGTAAAAATTTCCGCTCTCATTTTATTTGTTTATTATAATATTATTAATTCGATTAGCAGTTCGATTAATTTCTTGACAAAATTAATTGTTATATTAATCGAACGCAGAGAAAAGATATGTATATCGACAGTTTGATTAGTCGATTATTTTTTGGCAGTTGGCTAGTTGACCGTTAAACTCGTTGAACTGTGCGGCATGGCTGAAATCTCTTAGAAACGTCGCAAATTTTAACTGTTTTCAACTATATTATAGAAGTATATGCGAGAATTTTTTACCATGATAATACGAAAAATACGAAGATTATTCTTGCGAAATTAACGAATTGCATGGTGAGTCTAATGTTACCACTAGTAACGTAACTGTAATAGGTTCAAATGTTGCTCAAAAAAGGAAAGCGCAAGATTTGCGAGTAAGTGTGATGAAGAAAACACTCAATGTAAAATGTCCAGATACACCTGCGACACGCAAAAAGATGAAAAAATCTATCGATATTTACAAGACAATAAGCCAAGGATTAGATTCTCCTCGTCCACATCGTAGTTTGTTGAACACTCCAGAAGAAAAAGTGGCTCCAAAGAGTGCCTTATCACGCATTGTACAGAAACAATGTTATGCGTTAATTGAAGGATAAGAATTATGCACGACAATATATTTACAAGTTGTGTTTTTATACGAATTACATTTGAATATATACTTTAGATTATTTAAACGTTCAATTACATTGTTGTATTTTATTCTTCATCCACGTTAACACCTAACTTAAGAAAAGCTCTGTCCCTCAACATGCACCATTTATACCCTAAAATCTGTGATATTTCCTTTTCGACCCGATCATAATCGCTCGAAGAATATTTAAGCCATTCCGTAAACTCGTCGGTCCAGTTTGGATTCACTTGCCAGTCAAACTTTTTTATCACAGCATTGCGACGTACAAATAGTTGCTTCAAGTTTTTGCACGTTGTGGCGATAAGTAGCAGAGTCGAAGTGGCTACTCTTTCAGTAATTATCTGAATTAATATAACATTATAATTAAATGCATTTTCTACCAGTTTTTCTTACCAATATTTGTAGTTTTGGACATCCACGACATAGCAAGATTAAGGATTCGTCGATTCGATCGTAAAACTTTTTTGATTTGTATCCTCGTGGAAGAGATTTGTGTCCGTATATTCGTAAAGTGTCTTTATAATGTTCGTTTATGTTTATAATTTCAGGCAACTGTACTCCGGCGTATGGCGAATTATAAATTACACTGTTTACTGGAGCATGCTGCCAAAGAAGTAATCTCCTTTTGATATTGTCCATCTCTAGATGTACCTGTAAGTCTGGATTATTTTTTCGACAAGTTTTCCACGCCTTCACTGTTGTGTAGTTCATAACGTATTCGGGCGTGTACATGTTCTGATGTATGTGTAAATGTTGCAACTTTGTGTAGCCCAAAAGTTCAATCACGTCGTCACCAAGGTTTTGTGGACTTACCACTAAAACCTGATAAATTGAAGGGTGAAAATACATTTCAAATGACCAAATTGATAATACTTACGTTCAGGTTTAAGAATACACCTAAATGTAGCAATTGATATTGCACTTTTGTCGTATTTATTAAAACCAAGGTGCGCATCGAGGTACAGCAAATATCACAAACTCCATCTAGCAAATGCTGAGCTTCTTTGATTTCCAGCATCAGATCAACCAATTCGAGCCTTTGCAGTTCTGGCAAATTAGTCATTAGACGCTTTAATGCCCCAAGCAATCTTCCACCAGTGCCAAACAGTTTAGTATTTTCATCTTCATCACGCACTCGATTGTCCATGTTGCATGGAAATGTGAATCGCAACGTTTGGATTCTTGCTCCGATGCCATGACTATTTAAAATCGGATTGTCGCCTTGTTCAATGTACCAAGACAGCATGTTCATAAACTCGTATAAGTTAAAAAAATTCAGCATTGGCGCAAATACCAAACACTTGAAATAACATCCAACTTGGGTGAGGCATAATTGCGTCCGAACATGATCCAAAACATACTACAATATCATAAGGTACAAAATCATGTTCCATGTTAGATATCTTCATTTACTTACTTGCCATCCTTGATAATAATTGAATCTTGCTCTGGTCAGAGTGGAATCTTCCAGAACAAATCGTGCCCACACTTCTGGCAAATAAAAAGCTCTATTCCAGGTGCTGCAAACCAAACTGGCATAAAAACGCTCGCGAATTGTAAGAAACGAAAATATTTTCTCAAGCAAAATGTCTGGAAGTCCTGCCCAGTGAGTGTTATATTTGCGTCGCGTTTTTCTAGCTTTTCCATCAAAGTTTATAAGCGCCTTATTCGATGTGTTTCGCGTGCAGTAGGTTTGGGTCCACTCTTTGGTAGAGAATTCATGCTGTTGATCTCGAAACTTTCGGGCTAAAAGGCTCTTATTAGAGTATATGTATAACAGCGTTTTCATCATACCTAATTCTTTAGTGGTTGCCATTTTATTGTTGTTACTTATGCAAGGATTTAGTTGCTGTGCTACCAGGAAGCTCCACTATCCGGCATTATGTGTGTCATGTGACTTTCGCTTGGTCGTTTAGTTTAGAAGCGCGCACTTTCTATATTTAGTGCAAGTCTAATTTTAAAGCTCAACTTGCTATTTGCTATCTTTGTGCTTGTTACAAAAATGATGGATAGCTTATCACAAAAGATCTGAATACGCTACAGTAGGTATAATAGCCTCTTGTTATAAAAAGTGAATTAAATATAATACATAAACATAAAGACAAAAAAATCATTTACATTATTTATTCGTTTATTAATTAGTGATAAATACTACATGTACTAATTTAACGTAAAATATTGAGCATCCGTTAATATACAAATATGAATATCATGTCTAGGCGTTCAAGTAGTAGAAATCTTGATATTTTAAATAACAAACTCATCAGCGTCTATGCGTTCCTATTAGACTGTTAACTACTTATGCGAAGAAAACGTTTAATAGAACACATAATAAAGAAGAAAAGAAAATCATGTACAATTTCTACCAGTCAAACAACCTAGACGCGCGTTCGGAATACGCAATACGCAAATATATAGATATATATTTATATATATACATACATAAATATATATATAAATATATTTATATATTTATATTGTCCATTTATATATTTAGATATATAAATATGTATATAAATATATATATGAACATTAATCATATAAATCGTTACAAAAAAAGTTTCAAGTAATAAACGAGCCCTAAACTGGGATATCATCGAATGGCGTGTTTGTCTCAATTCTTCTTTTCTTATTTGAACAAACGACAAATATCTAAAGTTAAATAATAATTAATTACACTCGAAAATTCCTACATAGTTTACAAAAATTTCTGATTATCAGTCGTCGATATATTAATATTTTATACTTTTTTTGCGATGATTTTTTTGCTTGTATTTTGCGCATTTTGCATGTTTATCATGTTTAAATTTTTCGATTATATAAATACAAGTATCCACTAAGAGGTTCAAAAAGAGTATACGAATAAATCACGACGCGTGCAAGTTTGGGCATATTTATGACACACGCACAAATAAACTTTTCAATGATTCCAATGAATTATAAATCAAAACGTATAAAACAAAGATTGAAAAGAATGATAGATTACGCATATTGCTCTGAAAGTGCAATGTACGCTCGTCTGCGAACGAAGTCGTCCTCTCCTGCGTATTTGTGTTACGTGAACATGACTCGTTTCATGTGCTTCATTTTATCTTCCCAGTGTTCGTCCATCTACCCTCTCGTTTCTGCGTTGAAGGCACGTTTATAATACCTAGTCTTAGTTCAGTTTGGCACCCGAGAATGCTTATCAACGTATTTACTTTAATATTTATGCTTATGTACTTAATTTATCAAGTTTGCGATGACTTTAAGTCGGCCGCTGTCCGTTGAAAATATAGAAAAAATTGCATAAAATTGTCCTTTCTATCACTTCGCACAAAATATTGCGCTGACTTCCGTTATGGTTCGTCCCATTCTTGCTAGTCGTCTGGTTTGTCTGCTCGATTATTCATGCTGTTGAAGAGTATCGTGGTTTCACTTAGGTTCATTCACTTTATAATTTTCGGTTTTTTTTTTGTTCTGTCTTTGTAGTGCAACGGCAACTAGTGCGGAACTCATCTTCTTCGTCGCGATGCCGCCGCTGCGATCATTTGTCTCAGCATTGGCTCGGGGCTACACACTTTAGGATCGCACTTCATTTGACCATCGCCCCCGCACCTGTAAACGCATAAAGAATTGATTACAAAACTATCCCCTTCACTAGATTTTCGTGGTTGGATTAAGGCAATTATACTTACACGCAGTGCAGGCACGGTCCAGATGCTGACCTAACTGTTTCGCCCACCTTGTATGATTGTCTTTGAATAAGACAACCGGTGCGGGTGGCACGTCCTTTGTAAGCGTGCGATAAGAAGTGAGGAGGTAGCGTTGTGGTGGTGGTCGTCGTGGTTGTGGTAATATTGACTGTTGTGGCCATCGAGACTGGGCATTCATATCGAGGACAGCAGAATCCTCGGATAGGTTCCTCGTGACAGCGCGGTATAGGCGGTGGGCAACTTTGCTGCAAGCAGATAATATCGCTGCGGAAGCAGAAGCAGAAATCGCAAGGATCGTCGCGAGGTATTTGCTGCGCGGAAACGTAAACTTTGCCGCCGTATCTGCAAGTACCGGGCCCGAAGGCGCTTTGTTCTTCATCTTCGTACTCCTCTTCTTCGGCACCTGGCACTTGATAGTCGGGGATTTCTGGCTTGTGCTCTGGGATTTCGTGACTAGGCAAGATCGTCGTTGTCGTGAATGGCAACGGCGTAGACTTGGTGAGTAAATCGTGCAATGTGGCTGTGGTGAATTCCTCCGGTGCAGACACACGAGTAGTGTGTTCGCTATCTTCCTCCTCTTCTGAAGATGGCGCACCTTCCAATGTAATGCCTGGAGTACTGCTTTCTGGTTTCTCTTCGCCTTCTTCTTTTGATGGCTCGGCTTCCTTCTCAGCTTGCGGTGTGGTACCTTCTTCAGGAACAGCTGGTTCGCCTGGCTGTTCAGGTGTTGTTTCGTATGGTTTACCTTCGATTGGACCTTCGGCAGCAGGAACAGCTGTGACCGTAACAACAGATTCCTCCGTTTGCGCTTTGGCAACTTCAGTAACCAAGTCTTCAGTAACACCTTCATGAACAGGAGCAGTAACATCCTCGCCCGGAATTGGCCTAGAAGTGGCTGGGTGTTCTGGTTCTTCGGCATCAACGTCTTCAGACATAATTTCTTCTTCTGGCTTCTCAGTCTCCACAGCTTCGGTAGGTTTAGTTTCTTCACCGGGCTCAGTTGCCTTTTCTCCTTCTTCAACAGGTATAACCGGAAGACCTTCAGTTGGGGCCACTTCATCTCCTTCTTTGCTTGGTTCGGTGGGTTTGCCGGCTTCGACGGCGTCCGTAGGCTTATGTTCATCATCTTCCTTCTCGGGCACATGTGCTTCCTCAGTGGGTTTCTCTTCCTCCTCCTTCGGTGTTTCAATTGTTTCAGTAGGCTTATGTTCTTCTTCTTCTGCTTCAGGTAGTTCAGTTGTTTCTGAAGGTTTCTCTTCATCCTTTTCTTTTTCTGGCACTTCTGGTATTTCTGTTGGTTTCTGCTCTTCATCCTCCCTCTCTGGCGCAAGTGTTCCTTCGGCGATTTGCTCTTCTTCATCCCTTTCTGGGATTTGAATTGCCTCAGTTGGTTTCTCTTCTTCTTCCGTCTCAGAAATCTCAGTGGTTTCAGAAGGTTCTTCTTTTTCTTTCTCAGGCACTTCATGTGCTTCCGTTGGTTTCTGCTTATCCTCTTCTTCAGGTGCCTCAGTGGTTTCAGAAGGTTTCTGTTCTTCCTCCTTCTCAGGAACACTTGTTGAAATTTCGATTGGTTTGTGGATTTCATCTTCACTTGGCTCTGTTGGTTGCACTGGTTCAACTCCTTCGCTTGGTTTGGCTGCTTCTTCTGTTTCCACTTCTGTAATCGCTGGTTCAGCTTCTGTTGGTTTGTGTTCTTCGCTTGGTACAGTTTGTTCCTCAACTCCTTCAGTAGATTCAACTTCTGCAGGAGGTTCAGATGGTTCACCTTCCCTTTCAACAGGTCTCTCTGTTTCAACGGATCCTTCAGTTGGTTTAATTTCTTCGGTTTCAGTAACTTCAGCAGCTGGAAATTCTGTAGGCTTAGCTTCAGGCTTATGTTCCGCTTCTTCCTCCTCAGTTGGTTTAGATACATCTGATTCGGTTTGCTTTTCAACCTCTTCTTCGGGTTTAGCAGGCGTCTCAGTTTGTTTCTCTTCATCATATAGTTCAGTTGGCTTATATTCTGCTTCAGTTGGTTTGACCTCCTCAGGTTTAATTGGCTCAACAGGCAATGTAGCATCAGTTGTCTCATCTTCTTTCTCAGGAATATGTTCAGTAGGTTTAGCTTCTTCCGCAGTTTCCTCAGTTGGTACATGTGCTGGTTTCTCGGATGCCTTCTCTGCTTCAATGTCTTTTTCTGGGAGTTCTCCAGGTAGAACAACTGTAGTAGTTTCCATGACATGATCATCAGCTTCAATTGGTTTAGCTGTAGCGGATGTAATTTCTTCTGTAACGTGCACCACTTCAGGTTCCTCAGGAGTTGCCGTGATTTCAGGCTTGGCTTCTTTTTCAGTTGTAGCATCGGGTTTCTCGATATCAGCATGCCCAGGGAGGCTGGTAACCACAGCTTCGCCTTCCGTTGGAACACTTGGACCTGTGGCTTCTGGTTTGAGGGTCTCGTCCTTCTCACCTTCTTCGACGGGTGGTGTAATTTCAGGCGCATGTTCAGGTTCCTTTTCCGTTGGAGTTATCTCAGTTTCAACTGGTTCAACGAATGGAACTGTGGTTACCGGATGCTCAGGTACTACTTCCGCGGGAGTGACTTCCTTTTCAAGTGTGTCTGTCTCAGGTTCTACAGATTCAGGTTCTTTGTGAGTAATTTCTGGAACTTCAGGACCTTCGGTTTCGGCCTCGTCTGGAACAGCGGCAGGTTGTTTAGTTTCTTCCTCTTCAGGGACAGACGTTACTATTTCAGAAGAGACGTATGGTTCCTCAGTTTCGTCATGTTCCGGTTTCATTGCTTCTTCAGTTTCTCCCTCTACTGGCTGAGCAGCATCTGTTACGGCAACATGTTCAGGTTCTTCCGATTCAGCATGTGACGTTACTTCTTCTGCGAGTCTGCCTTCAGTGGTTACTTCTGGTTCCACATGTTCCGTGACACTTGGTACTTCATGCAATTCAGTTTCAGCCTCAACCGGTTTGATAGCAGCTGTAATGCCATCTTCTGGTTTCTCGGTGAGTCCTGTCTCAGAAGCTTCCTGAGGCTTCTCGGTCTCGCCGGTTACTTCCTTGTCTGTCTCGGGCAGCTTGCATACTTCACCTTCACACTGTGGCACTTCTTGTGATACAATTGGTTGTTCGGTAACTTCCCCAGCGGTTGCACAGTCGCCTTCTTTGCAGTCTTCAGATGGTTCCTCTGGCGTTGGAGTTTCGGGCAAGGGTTCGCAGCTTTCACCTTCTTTGCATGCTTCTGCGGGAATAGGTAGACCGGTAGTTTCAACCGGCACACATTCTTCGCCCTCTTTACATTCTTCTGGTTGAGCTGGCAATTCATGAGGAACTTCTTCACATTCTCCTCCCTCAGCACAACTTTCAGGTTGTACGTGAGGCGGAGTTGCTGGAGTGGGTACTTCTTCGCAAGTTTCGCCATTAGCGCATGGTTGAACTGGAATAGCAGGTTCACAAATTTCACCGTCAGCACAAGGTTGAGCAGGAACAGAAGTCGGTTGCTCAGGAGTAGGTTCACAAACTTCACCATCAGCGCATGGTTGAGCGGGAACAGCTGTCGCTTGTTCAAGAGTAGGTTCACATACTTCACCATCAGCGCATGGTTGAGCGGGAATAGCTGTCGGTTGTTCAGGAGTAGGTTCACAAACTTCACCATCAGCACATGGTTGAACAGGAACCGCAGATGGTTGCTCAGGAGCAAGTTCACAAACTTCGCCATCAGCGCATGGAATAATTGGTACTGGGACATATTGAGGCGCCTCCTCTTCACAAGTTTCGCCTTCTTTGCAAGCTGTAATGCCTGGAGTAATAGGAGCAGTAGTAACACCTCCACAATCATCGCCAACGCAAGGAGCACCCGTTTCGGAAGGCAGGCGTGGTTCCTCTTCTTCAGCATGTGGTGTAGTTTTCTCCAACTCGTCCTCAACATGGACGTCTGATGCTTTAGCTGTACTTGGATACGTATATACCTCATCAAGAAAATCTTTGGTTGATGAAGGAATTATAGGAACAGATGCGGTTTCTACAGGAAGGTGTTCTGGTTTCTCTTCAGGCTCTGCTTCTGTATGTTCTTCAGCAGCTTCAGCGGCTTCTGTGGTTGGCTTGACAGAAATTTCGGTTTCAAAAAGAACTTCTTCCTTTTCAGTTTCAGCTTCTGTGTATGTTGGTGTGGTAGCGTCTTCAACAGCAGGTTTAAGATGTCCCTCCTTTTCAGTAGTGACTTCTGGCGCTTCTGGCGCGGCGGTTTCTTTTTCTTCAGAACTTGGAATGGCGGTTGTAACAACTGGTTCTTCGTCGCTAACTGGACTGACGACGTGTTCGGTAACTTCCTCTTCCTTAGGAGCCTCAGGTTTAGGTTCATCAGTGAAAGCTTCGATATGACCTTCGGTTTCCACGTCGTGTGTAATTTCGCCTTCCGTGATATGCTCAGCAGTTTCAGTACCCTCTTCTTCAGGCTTCTCTTCAGCACTTGGTGTGGCAGGTGCATGTGTGATTTCTTCAGCAGTGGTGGTCGCATCTTCAACCTTGTGAATATCGGAGTCCAATTCTTGCGGACCTGCAATAAAAGTTAATAAGTAACCGTTGATAAAGAACGAAAGATGGTAATACTTACCGCAACTGTATGTCGGGCAACAGCTATCTGGTCCAGGATAAACAGGCATGCAGTTTTGCATGTTGGATGGGGCTGGCGAGCAAGTCACACTTTCACATTGCAGAATAGAACTGATACATTTGCAAGATGTCTGGCAATGATTGATTGTAGGAACATTGGTATTATTAGCATAAGTTTGGCCATCAACCAAGCAACTTCCTTCTCCTGGAATAATATGTTCACGAATGGGAAACTCTGTCGTGCCTGCCTCAGTTTCAGATTCAGTTTCACCTTCGATATGTTCTTTGGGTCCTTCGGTTTCCTCATCGCCGCGATCAATATCTTCACTAGGCTCTTGATATTCCTGTTCTGTAACAATTTCGTCATGCTTGGGTGTGGTAACTGGACTTTCTGGCTGGGCCTCGCCCGATCCTTCCGTTTCCTCTTCAATCACATGAGGAATTTCTGTAATTTCAGGTTCGCCAGTGACAGGCTTGTGAGTAGCAGCAACCTCAGTAATAGCAGGCATTTCCTGTTTACGTTCAGGTTCAATTTCTGGTGTGGCATGTTCGGCAGGTTCAGTAGGCTTCTCATCTCCAGCGTGAGGTTCCACAGTTGCAACGTCTTCACTGTGTTCAGTCGCAGTATCAGGCTTTTCTCCTGGAGTTTCGGATACAGCCGGCGTTTTGGCAGGCTCGGTAGCGTGCTCCGCAGATTCAGGCATCATTGTTACATACTCAGTGACTTCTATAACTTCCGGCTCTGGAGTGTGTTCTTCTTCCGAAGGCACTTCAGCTGGAATTTCAACTGGTTTTTCGGTAAATGCTTGTTCCGCAGTTGGATGCTCTGGTTCTGCGTCAGAAGGTTTTAAAGTCACCTTTTCTTCTTCCTCGTCCTTTTCTTTCTCTGGCACTTCAGGTACTGGTACATGTTCTGTGACTGGTTCTTCGCCTGTAGCAACAGTAGGATGCGGTTCTTCAACTTCTATCGCCTCATGTTCAGTGACTGGTTCTTCGACTGCAGCAACAGTTGGGTGTGGTTTCTCACCTTCCACCGGCTCATGAGCAGTGACTGGTTCTTCGCCTACAACAACCGTTGGATGTGGTTCTTCACCTTCCACCGGTTCATGTTCAGTGACTGATTCTTCACCCGCGGCAACAGTTGGGTGCGGTTCCTCACCTTCTACCGGCTCATGAGCAATACCTTCATCTGTATCTGGAGCTTCCGTTTCTTCAGGTTTATCTTCA
Source organism: Ecitophya simulans (assembly GCA_027574965.2). NCBI lineage: Eukaryota > Metazoa > Arthropoda > Insecta > Coleoptera > Staphylinidae > Ecitophya > Ecitophya simulans. The sequence continues at coordinate 11,667 of JAODGE020006992.1, forward strand.
TCTGTAACATCGTGCTTGGCCGTTGTAACTGATACCTCCTCGGGTACTTGAGTAGGCTTTTGCGCGGGCAATTCCGAAACTTCTTGTTCAGTAATTTCATCAGATGTCGGTTTTTCGGTTCCTTCCTTGTCTTCCTCAGGATGTTTCTCAGTTTCTGGTACAATTTCTTCCGCCTTTAATGTAGATACTTCAGGTTCAGTAACGGAAAGAACGTGTTCAGTCACCGGCGTAACTTCAGGTACCTTCTCTTCTTCGGAAACTGGTGTTACAAGTTCTTCCTCTTCTTCCTTTTCTGGGATATGCGTCTGAGTTGTTTCTACTGAAGATGGTTCAGAAGCTTCCTCTGGCTTCACATCATCATACTCCTTTTCATCCGATTCGACGGTAACAGTTTCTGGATGTTCCGAGGATTTTGGATATTCTGATTTGTCACCGCCTTCTGTGGTTTCTGGTTCAGTTTCTTTGGGACCTTCCGTAATCACATGCTCGCCTTCACTATCCTCAGGTTTGCTAGGTTCAACGGCAATTTCTC
>JAODGE020006995.1:0-12855 GCA_027574965.2 Ecitophya simulans
CAAATATCTAGTGTTTTAATTATCATAAAATAGCCAAGCAACACATCAAAAGGGTTAGAATTGCACAAGCAAGCCAATTGCATTATCTAATTTCTAATTTATCACTTTTGGGTGGATATTTATTCATTACAGCACGTAATGATGCATGACGCGCTGCGATCACTGCATGCAAGTATACTAGTAAAATACGCATGCGGTAAAGGTAATATTTTGCCTAAATTAACAGACTGGTTAATTATGGCGTGTGCACACAATGATGTTGCTGTTTAAAAATGACCAGTTTGAATTTGCAAATTCATCGACGATCTGTATCATCAATGTTGCTAGTGCAAGTAGAAAAATATACTTTATAGCTAGTACGGTGTGCAATTCCACCTTTTCCAATAACAATAATAATGATGTTCGTTCACGTAACAACTTGACAGTATAAAAGTGCGCGACGCCATCAATTCTGACCATAATTCATTTGGCAACTTTACATCACAAGACACAAATCTGAAAAAAGTAAGTGAATGATTGTCATATTTGCAATAACTAAAATTGTGTAACCTCATTCAGAAGATGCGGAAAGTTATTATTCTAATGAGTTTCATCCTGGGGACAATGGCAGCCGCCAAAGATCGTCAAGCGGAGAACCGCGTACAATTGATGATGGAGTTTAAAGATTTCATGTTAGCGCTTCCGATGCAGAAAATGTACGTTACTTTACTGGACCACTTGAACAACGATTTGGAAATGCAAGCCGCTCTCAAATATATACAAGGAAAAGAATTCAGGACTTCTTTGCGTGCGTTAATGTCCAAACCGTCAGCCAAAGAACTGCGCATGAGATATATTGAAGCTGGACTTGATTTGGACCAATATGAAAAAATAGTGCAGGATCTTATAAGTGGTATGATCCTTTCTGTACCAGAAGGTACCACCAAGAGCTTTGGAAGTTACTTGGCCGATATGGATAAGTTGATGCCGTACGACAAATTGCTGGAAATCTTTAGTGACAAAATGAACAACAGTCCAGTTTTCATCAAATTCTTTAATGCCATTACCTCGCAGGAAATGCACTTGTTATTCGGGAAGACCATGCACTCACCGGAATTCAAACAAGTTGCTCAAGATCTCGAAAACATGGACGTCGGAGTTTATCAAATCTTGGATGTTTTGTTTGAGATCTTCGGATGGAAGGAACGTTCAGAACCGAATGATTTGTAAAATTTATTTGTTCTAACTTTAAATGTGTATAAGATTCAAAATAAATTTTTTTGGTTTATTTAGTTGGATTGCAAAATTGGATACTTGATTAAATAAATATTGTATATAAGTGATTATTAGCCGATAGTATTTTTATTTGACAAAAAAGCTAAGTGATACGGTCTACGTGAAATTTTAGAAGTTTTGTTCAAAATTTTTGAATGGAAGAAACAACCAGAATCTCATAATTTGTAGAAATAATGTGCAAAAAATAAAAAATATATCAGAAACATATTTTTAAGTATATTGTCTTGGTATGCTCAATACTAGGTACATTCATTACCACTTATGATGGGGACAAAAATTAAATATTAATTATATATAAGTGGTTTTCAGTTGACCGTGAAATTTGCATTTGACAAAAACATCGCATTTGGTCAAGGTTATTTGCTCGTACGCAATTTGGTGGACATAATTGACAATGATGAAATACCATTAACTCAAGCGAGCATAGTTCATGTTCAAGGTATTTTTACGCTTGCAAATAAAACACGAACGCGTTGGTTTGCGCTCTTGACTTCCCTCTTGATTCATTCGTACGTGTAAACGGACACGAACGGAAATCAATATGTGTGGAGAGACCGTGCTACTTTCTCTACTCGCAGGGGACCAAATGAGGCTGCAGATATTGCAGGTACGAGTATGATCGGTGCCACGGTACCGTTGGAATCTTCGCCGTAGGGCTTGGCCGAAGTGGGGAACTCTTCGCATCCCATTGCGCTTAAAAACGCATATCGTGCGATCTAATCGGAGCACTGTTCGATCGCGTCATGCAATTTCCAGGAGGCGTTCTTTGCTCTTGACTTGCCACCGCGTTCGTGCATTTGACAGCCTCGGTGCGCCGATGAAGTCGAGCCATGAAAAAACGGCTTCTTGAGTTTACAGTCGAGTAGGCGACGATGAGGAAGGTAAAAGCGTTGGTAAGAGGCGCGCCTGTGACACACTCTGCGGCGATCCGCGATCACCAGGTACCAGTCGTCTTGCCGGCAGTACCACGATGGTGCCACACGTGGCGAGTGCGCGCGTTGTGTCCGACTCAAAGTGCAAGCATTTCTAGTTGGAAACCAAGAGAAATGCTCACATTGCGCGTGCAATCGTGACGCTGTTTAATTGATTTTGATCAATCCAAGTGTGAATATAAGTGCTATTATATTACTCAAGGTAACAACCGCATCAACTCGTTAATATATACTTTTTGAACTTTGCAACAACTTTTAATGTTCACACACATCATACAGTATAATTAATGTTTTTAGAATGGACGATCAAACTGTAGCAAATTTGCAAAGTCACATTGTGAACGTACCAGGCGGCCGCGATAAGGACGATCGGTGCGTGGTTGCAGTGCATGTACCAGTCCAGTGTAACAATTTAGATGTCTCTTCGACTCTCACGTATATAATTAGCATTTTCAGGTGTGTTTCGCATGTTGGACATATTGTAAATTTAAAGTAATGCCGAAATAAACGCTCGCGTATGATCGGAACGACCCGCGAGCGTGTAGATGCATTTCACGTCGTTTTGCTGAATTGCTCTGCTTGCCGCATTTGCTTTAGGTATTTTAGTAACGGTAACTGACGCTTTTTAAAACAAGTTTCAATATGCGTACGCACTCACATTTAAGTTTCGACGCGTAAATGCAAAACGAATTGGAAAACTTAATAACACTCGAAGTCATCGAATTGTTTTGCGGTCAACCAACATACTTTCGTAGAAACCAAGCGCGAATATAAATGCCAAACAAAGCATGAGTATCGCATGCTGAGAGCGTTTTTGAATTTATTTTCTAACTGCTCTGCGGTTGTTTATGTCTATCGTTAAGCCTGTTTGTGACTACGAAATCTCGAGCGTACGTCTCTAATTGATGTTAATTTTAGTAACGAAACCGCACGACGTGGGTTTACTGTTATACTGGATGCAAGAAAATGTCCTTGGAGGGTAGCGAGAGCGTGCATACGACAAGTGAACGCTGCTTTTCCAAGTGAAGCATTATCGCAGTTTATCGTTCTACGACCGGACGCGTTTTGGGATAAGCAGCGCGTCGAAAGTTGTCGAAGCGCACAAAAAGACGGACAGGTATGTGAAATAACTTTTTTTCTTCCCTAGGTGTATTTATTTTTCTGAAAACGGAAGCAATTATTTAGAGATAGAACTTATCGATTTTCACATTGTCACGAATTCAATTATCCTCCATTACTCAATAGTAAAAATAGGTATTAAAAACTCTTTACTTAACGTTAAAATAGACTAAAGTGCATTTCCAGTTACAACTGGTTTGTCAAGTAGGCAGCTTCAAGGAACGACCATAAATTATTCAACGTTTATTTATATATATATATATATATATATATATTTTTTTTTTTTTCGTGACTATTGAACATTATGTAATCGCTCATTTTCTAAACACATGCATTACGCTTGCGTGGACACAATTCGTGCCATAAGTGTAAACAAAATCATATGTTTTGTTTAACTTCCAGGCAGTGTTCGTTCCATTCACGCGACTTTTTAAATACGTCGAGCGCACCCAGCTTCCAATCGAGCTGGGCGGAAACTTCATTTTCAATGCGAGTCAATGGTTTGAAAACAGAATGGTGGGTATTAAAGTCATTAAGTGTTGACTTGGTGTTCTTGACTTAATTTTTGTTTATTCCTATGTTGATACGATGCCCGCACTGTCGGTAAAAATCTGTTAACACCCAACCCATATCATTTGCATTTTTAGAAAGTTGAGGAGTTCTACGAAGAGGCTGAAAGTTGCTCAAAGGATTTAAAGGAACTTCAAGAGAACATTTCCAATATTTACACGCTTAAGGCTAGTCAAATACAAAACAATCACCAGCTCGTCGTTGGACGGTTGGATGTTTTGAAAATCGTTTCCAACAACTGCATCGACAAAGGTAACTTGGCACTTCACATCACAAGTGTAAACACAAATATTAATATTCTGCGAATTCGTTATTTGTTAGGTAGTAGATTAATTGAGAAAATAGAATACGATAATCGCAATCGCAAGTTTGAATCGGATTCCGAGTCCATGTCGACGCCGCAAGATATCGCCGACACGATTGATAAACTGGAAAATACGATTGGATCGATGCGGAAACAACTAATTAATTTGGATAATCTTAAGAAATCGATGCGGAAAAGTTTTGCAAATACGAAAGACTTATTGTTTCTAGAAGAAGGTGTTCAATACGTGGTTAACTGGGTGTTGGGACCAGCCGAGGACATGTTTAAAAGAAATTTGAAAGTCGGGTTTGACTTGGCCTCCGCTGAAGAGTTGCGTCGTGCGCACGAGGGAATCGAATTGGAATGCTGGAATGCCTACGGCGCTTACGCGGAATTGCTATTTAGAATTGAATCGTTTGCCAATGACCCAATGCTTAGTCAACAACAAAAAGACTTGATAAGTCAGAAGGATTTTATGGACTTTGTTTGTCGCAGTTTTGCGAACCGTCTGGAACGGCGCAGAAATATTCTCATTACGTCTTTACGGTTCTTTCGTTTGGTGTCTGAGTATTTTGATAAAACAGGCGATGTTTTTGATGCCATTGTGGTGAAAAATGAAACGACTAGCAATTTTTCTACAGCCGAAGTGCAATTGAGGAAGCTTTATGAATGTCAACGAGCTTTAGGTAAGTACCAGAATTCTCAGCAACAGCAGTAAATTAATATCCAAATAATCTTCATATTATAAAATGTATGTAAATTTTGCGATTCAATAGTTTCTACCTCAAATTATATTATTCTGCAACTATAACAACACTAACTGTATACTGTTCTGTATAGATGTTGTTGAACGAAAGTTATTCAAAGAAGGCGAGAAATTATCCGATATGCTATCAATGCCGGTGAAAGATGCACTTGGACGAGAAATCCTCGCAAATTATTCCGATGACATTGGTAATATTCGTGATATAATGGACGCGACGACAGCAAGGAAGAACATTTTAAGCGACAGCGTGGAATTGCAAAAAGTGACGTTAGAGCAGATCACCATCATTCATCAATTCGAATCGGATGCAGTCCAAGCCATTCAATGGTTGGCTGAACTGTTTCACGGTTTGTTGAAATATCACGGTCATGTTGGTTGCTCCGTTTATGAGATTCAAGCGCAGAAAATTGATCATCAAACGTACCTTGAAACTGCCAGAGTAAGTGGATTGTGAAAAACTCAATAAGAACGCAATTAACAGCGAAATGTGATAAATGATGGTAATAATTGTTTGCGGTTTTAGTGTTCGTATAGTTACGGAATGCAACTAATCCAAACAGCTGCCGCGTTACGCGATTCATGCAAACTGCCCCAAGCCGATAACAAGGATGTGATGCAAAGCCTCAACCACGCCTGGGATAAATTTCTCAAAATAAGTCAAGAACAAATGACCAGATTGCGCGTCTGCGCAGTTTTCCATAGATCTGTCGAAGAACAATGCAATCAGTTGCGAACTCTTCGAGAAGCCATCGCAACTATTTCTCTAGTCGAATTTAACAAAAGATGTCAGAGAATCAAACAATATTGCGCTGTGCGTGAGCATCTGCTCGTCGACGTGGGTCGAATGGTTCGATTGGGCAGATTGCTGCGAAGCCGGCTCAAGGAACCTCTGCATAGCGTTGATCGGTAGGTCTAAAAAAAGTCTTGGAATAGGAGTCGAGAATTTTGGCAACCCAAATGTTATTTTATGGTGTCTGTGTTACGAAGTCATTGGAAGAGCATGGCCTTAGGTCCACTAGGTTATTCCTATGTTACATTGACACCAGGCGATCTCACGTCAGTTCACGGAAGCAAAGTTAGGCGTCTGCTACGACGACCTAGCAGAAGCGAATCGCGTCTATTTCGAGGAAGCGTTTTTATTACTGGAAATACATAAGTGCGGTTGACAGTATTTTCACTCAGTATCTCCCGAATCTGGCCTGAAGTACGCTCCCAAGTTCCAAACTTATATATTGAATGTTGAATTAAGTTTAAGTCTAGTTCAGTGGAAGGGGCAGCCGTTGGTTCTCAGTGGTGGACCAACAGGCAACAGTTCAACATCCTAATACCGGGTGAGGAGAAATTTAACTTTCTGCATACGTTTTGCTATCAATCGTGTTGCAGATTTTAACATTACGTATCACAAACACGCTGTTGTTTCAAATTGTGTAATCAGTTTAGAATAGCGTTGCTTTTTGGCTTTGTGATTGAAAGCATCTACAAGTAGCATGGTTCCATTAATACAAACCGAAATGTAGTAGCGTGTGCACGTTTTCGGCAACTATTTTTAGAGTTTGTTAACACGACGTATGTTTTTTATGCGAACGCAACTACAAAAGTACTTGTTTATTCGAGTTTCTCGGTTGAAATTTATCGTTTTATCTAAAATTAAATTATATTAATACTGTTTGCAAGATGGCGATATATTTTTATAATATCTTTTAGATATACTACCCGACACATTAGTTAATATAAATATCATTTGAAAAGCTTTATGTGGATGGGTGTTTTTAACCTAGTACATTGTTGATTTATTTTCCCGTTGAACTACTACCGAAATAGGAGGTAGATGTGATGGTTAATTATGTAATTTATTTTTAGAATGTCTGGAAGCGTTTCGGACTTGGAGAAAATCGAAATTACCGAGCTGACCGACAATGAAACGGCCGTCGAAGCAATCGGTGAGAGGCTAGTGGAAATAACGGATCTTGCCGAAGAACTGGACCAGACGTTGAAGAATGCTCAGCAAGATGCGGCAGTTTCCTCCACAGCTTCGTCTCTTCCGATCCCTATAGTGCGCAGTGATAGATATCAAAATCAGGTGTGTATTCGATGATTTCGACTGATTTTAGTGTGAGTTGTATTTTCTGTCGGATTAATGTCGAAATCTGTGATTATAATAAATGAACCGAAGTATAAGGAAAACATTTATTTATGGAACAATATCATACAACAAGAACAACACAGTAAATGTAGAGGAATGAAATGATGATAAATGAGGCTGCTGTGACTATGTACAGATGTAGATGAGAAGTTTAGTGATGTCCACCCTCATGTCCGTGGTAGTTGGTAGCCGCGTGGGCGTATTGATGGCTGATAGAGTGTCCGTGTCCGTGTCCATGGTGTCCTTCGTCGTGGATGGCATGACCTTCGAATTTCACGTTGTAGTGGGTACCATGGCCATCGGACTCGTATTCGACAATGCGCTTCCTGCCATCGGGCTGTTGCAGGCTGTACGATCCCTTGACTTTCTTGCCGTCGCGATGTTCCCATTGGTCATGGACATCGTGATGCTTGGGATCGTGCACTCCATAGTGGTAGTTGTAGTGGGGGTGAGATTGGTAGTCTACGTATTCTTCTAAATGTTGATGGTGATGATCACCATGTTGGGCGCAGACCACAACGAGGATGGCAACGAAAACGAACTGTATATTGAAAGATATTGTTAAGAAAGTTATTGATAATAGTTATTGATATTATAANATATTAGGTAATTCAAATTATATTTCTCCGTCACTGATTAAAAGTCACTTAATTCCAATACACTTGAGTTTCTATCAAGGGATGTAGAAATGTTGTTCTGTGGTTACTTACAATTGATACGTTCATATTGTACTAGTTGTCAATTGCAGAGATAGAACTGAACTGATAATTCGGACAGAGATTCGCCTATTTAAACAAACTCCCCCCTGTGAAAGGCAGTCATTTGTTTGTAGTTTGGTGTAAGCGTCAAACACACGTTACACGCGTATCTAACTAGCCACTTACTTTACTGATTAATACCGTCTCGAATGAAAGCTTTATTCATATTTACAACATACGACTTTTGCATTTCCTGACCCGCACGCCACTTCAAATCCAACTACCGTTCGCAAAACTAGTTCACTTCAATTTCCTCGTATTAAATAATTTTACTCTAATTAGGAAAGCAACTGGCTGGCGGTGCATGCGCACGATGCTAATTTTAATGCATAATAAAGTTTGTGCTACGGGCGTACTGCGTTGGTATGCACAAAAATCTCTATTCAAATTCGTAGTACGTGATAATTGAAGTCAACAAACTGCAGGCGAGTTGCAGGCGACGCGAGTAAAAGTCTTCATAATTAATCCATTACTCGCTTGCAGTCATATTGAAAGTAAAACACGATCGAATTACAGACACAAACACACATACCGTCTTAATTACCTTAATCTCTCGAGTGATATGTGTACACTACGCATACCAATAGGACTAAAGAAAATATAACTACAATGGTAAATAAAGCGTTAGGTAACACCTAACAATCGTTGTTATTTTTCAGGATAATTTCGGCTCGCTATCGCCTAGAAATATCCGTACCGATGATGGAAAGTCAGACGATGAATTCCTCACTGCCTCTGACTGCACGCTGCACCATTCGCGCTCTTCCTCGTACAACACGGCCTCGGAATCTGAACATCTTTCTCAATGGTGGGAGTACGGAAAAGACGATATGCACGATGACATTGCCAAAGAGAAGATGGTCTTGGCTGTGGGACTCCCCGATTTGCCTCTTGCCAAAGACGTACTGAAACCCTCGCCGGAAGTGCCTCGCGGAAAAATCGCGCGTGAAGTAACCGAAACCACGCACATCAAAGTTCAACATACGCATGCTTTCGACGTGAAGTCGTTCGTCTTGACTTCCGAAACTGTTCGCAATACTAAAGATGCTTCTAGCGATGGAATGATGAGCGTTAAGACAGAAGTTACGAAAACATCCGATTCGAAACTTGGCGAAGGAGATGAAAGTCAATTACAGTATTTGAAGAAGCTTCAAGAGGTGAGTCCCGAGGTGCCATGGAATTATAACTGCGTTACTAAACAAGTTTTGAAAAGTTGCGTTTGATTGTAGTTACGTTTTATATTTTATGTTTTATTTTATTTAATTTTTGCTTTGTTGTGTTGACTTATTGTATCGATTTGATGTGTTGCAACTTTTTATATTGCCTTTGATGACTTTTATTTTCATCTATTAACAATTTATTATGCAACGTAAACGAGAGTGTTAATATAGCATGCAATTTCACTCCAGCATTTACATACGTTATGCAAACGACGCCGACGTGTGGACTATCGCTTGTTACTTTTGTTTTTGTTGTTTGTGACCAACCCACGTTTGGAAAAGTGAATAGAATTGCGTACTTCCGCTTTTCTGAATCATTACTTCCTTAGCGGCTTAAGCCAAATACGTAAGTAATATAATTTTTGTATACAGTGGAGCTGAGTTATGACATATTTATGATATTGAATTATCATATGGTAGCGTCGAGTTAGAAGGGTGTGAATATGTTATATTTACACAGAGGAAATAATTACAGAAAAAACTTATTATAAAACAAGACGTGTTCTTACATAACATTGTATTTTTTGTGGAAACATGTCAACCGACTTAAACAACCAAATGATTGATGTGAATTTAACATTTGGTCATTGCATAGAGACTAGGAAATGTTTGATTTCTTGACTGATTCCAATTAGTCGTTCGAGTTAATACTTTCACCACATTTTATAAAATTAGTTCGTCTAATATAATGCTTTGTTCGATATACAAAACTTAGGGTAGTTTTTTTATCCATTATTTTTAATCTTAACACAGTAAAGTTATTCAGATTACAATTTGTTGACAAAACTCTAATAATACCTCATACGTCCTTCTGTTATGAAGTTAAAATACATTGAGTGCTACTAGTAGATATTTTGTTAAAACGTTTGGAGCAAAAGAACAAGCAATATACAATATACAGTTTTAAAACACTTATTCTGTTAATAAAATGCTAAGTCATAGGAGCTATTCTTGGTAAATCGTAGGCTATTTCATATTATATAGTCAATCTCTGCTTTACTTAGTAGTTGTTACTAATTGCAAAAAATTATTTCTACATGTTTATAATTATTTACTGTCGTTTTTTTTTTAATATTACGACAAAGCTACGATAAACATCTAAATTTACACCTGACGTTAAAAAAGAGGTTTGGTTTCTTTGTCTCCAGAATTATTAAATTGGGAAGTCTCTAAAAATTTGCTAGTTATAAAAAAAAAAACACAATTAAATACGATATTCATTTATCGCACGTATCGAAACCAGTTTTTGTCAACGTCTGGCTAAAAAACCACATCATATAAGCAGAGAAAAGCAACTAACCTTGTCCGTTTTTAAACACTCTTTCAATTTGTCTATTTATGGCGTGGCGATCTATTCGCCCAGATTAAAGCATGTCAAAAGCCAACTCGGCATCGGTTAGGATAACTGGCAGTTTCAAAAGCATTGATTCTATTTGGGCCAAACTAGAGTTATAGCACATTGGAAAAGCTAAAAATACTTATATTCGTCAGTGGGCAATGTACGCAATACGCGAGTCAAGTAAAAATCCGTTTAGTTTCAACGCCGCGCGTAGCAAACGTTAAAATTTTAGAAGAACATTGCATGCCAAAAAGCGCGCTAGCCGAAAACGTATTTATATATTCCGGGTCAACGTCGGACCATGCCACAACTTATGCACTTCAAGTGCATTCGTATGACGCGTTTCATCCTGCGCTGCATCGATCAGAAGCGCACGAACGCGTCGGATTTTGTTTTTTTTTTGACCAGATGACTGAGCCTAGGTTGTATAACCAGCGAAACGCATTTACATAGAATGCTGTTGTTTACTCGTTCAGCGGCGCTCGAACTCCATGCCCGACGAAGCAAAGCCGAGCCGGTTGCTTCGCGCGCTTATTAACGCTTCTCTCCTTCTGTTCGGTTTGGTAGTGTTCTACTTCATTCCACCGTTTTATAGCGCGCGTAAATCTGGAGGCCCGCCCGTGGTCATCGTGGCGGTGCGAAGAGCTCGCGGACTGGCGGCTCACGAACTTGATCAGTGTGTTTCGCGGCATCTCCGCACGCGCGGCTTGCGGCTCCTCGCGCGTCTCGTGGATAAGGCGAACTCGCGTCTCGGCGAATTCGTCGCATGTGCTCCGTCCGCATCTGGTCGCGACGCCAATAGAAAAGTATTCGAATTCCCTCGCACTGGCGTTCGATTGATGACATGTTCGTGTGACCGATTGTCGCGGTCGAAACATGGAAAACGTTAGCGAAAAGGAGACCGCGGCGCAGCCGACGGGCTTGTCGGCGATGAAGAAAACAACGACGATTAGCACAATCGCCGTACAGAGTGGCCGAACGAGATTAGTTATCGCCTTGTTACATGTACGTTATTACCATTTGTGTCACTTTTATTCAGCGCATCACAATAACGAGTCCTCTCAAGTCCCTATCATTTATTATGTCTCTGATAGATTTTTATTCATTCGCGATGACCGTCCGGTTGACATTTAAATGTTTTAATATAAGAGCATAATTTTGCAAGTGCACGCGCGAGTACAGAAGTAGCGCGTCGCGCCTCTCTCTTTCGAACACACGTCAGGATTTATTTTTAGAGCGCGGGATATAAACACGGCCACATTGGGTGAAAATTTCTCTTCAAATCGCAAATGCATGATGCACGCACCGACGAGCACACTCGCGATACATCTTCAGAACGAGACGAACTGTTGAATAAATTTAGAATTTTGTAATTTCGTCGAGGAGAAATTTGCTATTGTTCGATTTTTGTGATTCGCGGCGTGTCCCGAATAACGTGCTACCGCGCAGATATTGAATTTTGATGCTTCGCAGCAATTGCCCAGTCACCGGCTTATTTTTAACTCTCTAACTAGAAATATGTACATAATAGCTGCCAGGATTATATGTGAACAAATGACAGTCTGTAAATAACAAATGCATCACGCTGTCGGACAAACAACAAATATATCTATTACTTGAACGATATTTGCAAACGCGGTGTTTAATATATGTCGTTTATGGCGGACGTTATGGTCGCAGGCGACAATGTTGGTAAAGTTGTGTACCATGTGGTAGACATAGTTCCAGTGGATTTTAGGAGTTAAAAAAATATTTATTTAACCTTTTGCTAGTGCGTCTCTATAGCTTTAACCCAATTTAAAGAGAAAACTGCCAGAAATATTATTTTAACGAAAACAAATTGGGTTAGTACGTAAGTGTTCCCATTATTTAGGATATTACTAGGTTGAGTAATAAATAGGGACTGTTTTAACGCTTTAATTTTTCGCTTTTCTTCAATAAATAGAGATGAAAAATTCACTTTTTTGTTATTCAAAATATTCATGGGAAAATTCAGGAAGAAAATGACTGTTGTTAGATAGAGTAATAAATAATTAGCCTTTTTTAAATGGTTTCTCCTCAAATATATTAAAAATTTATTTAATTATGTATTCTTTGCTATTGTTGACCTTTTTCTGCCACTGTTCGAAGAAGGTGAGAAGCCAATTGTGGAGGTTTTAGAGGAGAAAATGAGCTTTCCAAAATTTATTACAATATTTTTTTACTCCAAAATTGTATTAATTTTGAAATAAGGCTAAACCCTGTGACAGGATTAGCGAGTGTGCACATTCAGCCATGGCAAAATCTGACCCAAATTTCGAATCAAATATTTATTGGAAAAACGGAATTTAGTAAACATATATATTCGTTAGTAGAGGTATGTGAATGTTGCAAGATTATGTTGTACAGAAATTATTATTTTTATCTGATAAACAAATTGGGTTGAAAAT
>JAODGE020006996.1:0-18388 GCA_027574965.2 Ecitophya simulans
TCGCAGGGCGCCACGACGGCGGCGGGCGCCGCCGCCCCACCGACGGGCGCCGCCGGCGCGCCCACGCACTTCGCCTATCGCGACGTCGCGCGTCCGCAGCGCATCTCGCTGCTGCCCGCCGGGCCGGAGTACCTCGCCGGGCGCGCGTCGCGCGAGTATCCCCAGCTGCACGCGCCGCACCAGCAGCACCAGCAGCAGCAGCACCACCAGCAGCAGCAGCAGCAGCTGCACGCGCTGGAGCCGACGCAGCCGGGCCCGTTCAAGAAGATAAGGCTGCAGGACGGCAAGGACGGCGGCGCGCAGCCGCTGCGCATCGACACGCGCGGCGCGTACAATCCGCAGGTGGAGGCGATCTCGCCGACGCCCGACCACGTCCAGCAGGAGGACGCCGCCTTCCGCACCACCAAGGACGACCTCCTGCAGCAGATCGGCAAGGTGGATCGCGAGATCGCCAAGGCCGAGGCGCAGATCGGCATACACAAGAAGAAGCAGCAGGAGCTCGAGGACCTCGCGTCGAAGCCGACCGTCGTCGACGACGCCGCCGACGCGCAGCCGAAGCACCAGAGCCTCGCGCAGAAGATCTACGCGGAGAATCGGCGGCGCGCGCAGAACGCGCACGCGTCGCTCGACGCGTTCGGGCCGAAGGTCGACTGGCCGATCTACAACCAGCCCAGCGACGCGCCCGTCCACCAGGAGAGTCGGCGGCGCTACGTGGCGTTCAAGAAGCGCCTGCTCGAGTACTTCAAGCGGCGGCACGCCGAGCGCGACGCGCGCAACGCCTACCTCGCCGAGACGTACAGCCGGCTGATGCAGGAGTGGCTGCGCAAGGTCGACAAGATCGAGTCGAGCACGAAGCGCAAGGCGAAGGAGGCGAAGAACCGCGACTTCTTCGAGAAGGTGTTTCCCGAGCTGCGCAAGCAGCGCGAGGACAAGGAGCGCTTCAATCGCGTCGGCGCGCGCATCAAGTCCGAGGCGGACATGGAGGAGCTGATGGACAACCTGCAGGAGCAGGCGATCGAGGACAAGAAGATGCGCAGCTACGCCGTGATACCGCCGATGCTCTTCGACGCCAAGGACCGCGCGATCCTCTACCGCAACGACAACGGCCACATCGACGACATGGAGGCGGCGTACAAGCGCCGCCAGCACCTGAACGTGTGGACCGCCAGCGAGAAGGAGGTGTTCAAGGAGAAGTACCTGCAGCACCCGAAGAACTTCGGCATGATCGCCAGCTACCTCGACCGCAAGTCCGTCTCCGACTGCGTGCAGCACTACTATCTCAGCAAGAAGACGGAGAACTACAAGCAGATGCTGCGCAAGAGTCGCGCGCGCCGCTCGCGCTACAATCCGCAGAAGGTGAACAGCGCGGCGAACATGTCCGCCGCCGACATGCTCACCACGGGCGTGACGACGCGCCTGCAGCGCGAGCAGCAGCAGAAGACGGGCATCGCGCGCGGCGCGCAGGCCAGCGCGGCGGCGGCGGCCGCTGCTGCTGCTGCTGCTGCTGCTGCTGCTGCTGCTGCTACCGCCGCCGCCGCTGCGGTCGACGAAAAGCCCGCGGTCGACGAGCGCGTCGCGACGCCGCCGCCGCCCGCCAACGGCACGGACGCGCACCACGACGGCGGCGACGCGACGGCCGCGCCGCCCGCCGACCAGCAGCCGGAGACCGTCGTGCCTAAACAGGAGGCTGTGAGCAACGGCGACGTCGAGGGCGCGACGCATTCCGCGCCCGCGGAGGCGCACGCCGCGAAGGTCGAGTCGGCCGACGGCATCGAAGCTATTTCCAGGTAAGTCCCTTCGATTCGATTAGCGTTATTAAATTGCCATATCGGCGCGCGCGCGGCAAGTTTGCGCATGATAATTGTGCAGTCAGCGGTTATTCAATTTCTCTCCCCCCTTTTGCAACGCGAACCGAATGTTTGCGCGCCGCGCTTCTGAGTAATTAAAATGTGGGGCCTGACGGAATGCGTGACGTTTTAGCGATCCGTCGACGATTCCGGCCCTGGCCGCCGCCTCGCCCGGCGCGCCGGCGCCCGGCGAGAGCAAGAAGAAGAAGGAGCGCCGAAAAGACAAGGAGAACCAGGCGATGGAGACCACCGACGAGGAGAGCACCGATTTGCAAGGTGAGTTTATTCGCTAGCGACTAGTAGTGACAGTGGTTGTGTGTGCTAATGCGACTAATTCGTCTCCTCGACGTCGATGATGTCGCTGCCCGTGGTGTCCTCGTGCGCGTCGGTGGCGGCGGCAGCGGCGGCGGCGGCCGTCGTCGTCGTCGTCGTCGTCGTCCTCTTCGGCTTGGCGGGCTTCACCTGCACGATCTCGTTGTTCTTGTTGCTGCCGTCGGCCATCTCGTCGGCGTGGCAGAGCTTGCGGTGCTTGTGGACGAAGTAGTAGCTGGGGAACTTGGAGCCGCACGTCTTGCACGGATAGTACTGGACGTTCATGTCGAGCAGCTTGAATTCGCGCTTGCCTCCGGCGGCGGACGCGGACGACGACGACGCGGCGCTCGACTGCTTGTCCGTCGGCGCGCCGTCGACGGGGTTGAGGTGGCGGCGCGCGTGCTTCTGGTAGCAGTACTGCGACTTGAAGGTGTGATTGCAGTACAGGCAGGTGTAGAGGTCGGTGGCGGCGGTCGCGCCGCCGCCGTCTTGGTTCTCGTTCGTGGCGAGCTTGATGTTCTCGGTCATTATCTTGTTGATCGCCGCGAGCGTCGTGCGCCGCTTGTCGGTCGCCGCGTCGCCGTCGTCGGCGGCGGCAGTGGTGGTGGTGGCGGCGTCGTGCGGCCGCTGCTGCTTCCTGCCGTAGTTCCTGTTGACGACGCGATGGAAGCGCACCGGGCCGTCGCAGCAGGCGACGTCGACGACGACGGCGGCGGCGCCGGCGCGTTCGTCGACGGCGGCGGCGGTGGCGGGCGCGCGGCGCTTCTTCTTCTCCTTCTTCGACGCCTTCTTCGCGCCGTGCTGCGACGTCGACGGCTGCGCGCCGTCCGCCGCGTGATAGGAGCGGAAGACCGACTGCGTCGAGTTGTTCAGCGTCGTCGTCTCGGCGGCGGCGTCCGGAAAGCCGGGCAGCGGCTGGCGGCACGCGATCGGCTTGACGATCGACGACGTCGGCGCCGGCTGTGCCTGCGCCTGCTGCTGCTGCTGCATGAGGAAGCTCCTGCACAGCTCGAGCGCGCGCGGCATGTGTAAGACGTGCGTCGCCAGCAGGATGTTGTAGATGTTGGCGAGGTCGAGGTCCAGGTAGCCGGTGTACATGAACGTCAGCAGCGACGAGAACTCGTCGACGGCGACGTTCGGCACGAGGACGGGGCCGAGCGGCGCGTCGTGCAGCGCCGCCTTGAAGTAGCCGCTGTGCGCGCTCAGCACGCTGCGGTGCGCGGAGAAGTTCGTCAGCGACGGCCCGACCTGCAGCTGGACGTCGGGCGCGTTGGCGTTGTGCGCCGCACTGAGGTTTAGCGGCAGCGACGACGACGACGCCGACGTCGGCGGCGGCGGCTGATAGTCGGCCGGCTGCGACATCGACAGCCACGCGCGGTACAGCGAGAACATCGTCGGACCGCGACGAGCGCCGAGCGCCGAATCGCTCCTCGGCGGCATCGCGTCGGGTTGTTATACGCGCGCGGCGTGCCGCCCCCTCTCTCTTCCGGCCGCCGCCGCCGCCGCCTGAAGAGGGGCGGCATGCGCGCGGAGAGCGCAAATCAAAATATTTAAAAATCACGAGCGTCGTCGACGTGGTGCGGGTTAGCGCCGACAACGACGGCCCTCCGGGGAAATTCTGTCGCTTCGCGCTTTGTTATTTCCGCGTCTCGCAAAGCAAACACTTAGCGACACGATATTCACCCGGAAAATTGTCTCCGTTACGATACTTAATGGCAATCGATTAATACGTTTCGTGAATAATTGCGATCTTAATTCGAGATATCGCCCCGAGTTGAGAAGTTAATGACGCTATCGATGGGACGTTAATAGAATTAACATTAATGTAATAACAATGTGTTTGCTCGCCGTCTCTGTTTTATTCTTCGCCCTCGGATGCGGCGCTTGATACGATTGCAATGTGAATTAGTAATTGATTTTTACGCGTCCGCGTGTCCCGTTTCTTTGTCGCGCGCGCGCCGCATTAAAATATGCTCAAAGCGAGCGTTTGATGTCGGCTTAAGCCACGCGATTTCGCGCGCGCGCGCGCGCCACCGCCCCCACCCCCCGTCGCGATGAATTTTTAATGCGAGCGCGCCGATACGCGATGATGAGCGGCGGCGGCTGCTGCGCGAATCGCGATCCGCGCGCGCGCCGCCAAGATTTCTTTTGCGCGCGCCTCGCACACAATAAAGAGCGGCCGTTATTAGCCATTTTATCCATGCGAAATTAAACGATGAATATTTTATTTCATTACGAGGAGTGCCCGAACGGCCCGCGGCCGCAAGCGCTGCGGCGGCGGCGGCGGCGTTTACTTTTCGGCGCTCTCTTCGCTCGGCGCTTCTATAATTCATATTCGATCCGCGCTCCTCTTCATTTCGCTGTCATCGGTCGTCCGGTGGTTGTTTTTTTTTCGTTTGTTTGCTTTTTGTTTTGCGAAATTCGCTGGCTTTCCGCGGCGAATCGTTTGTTTCAATTAATCTCGCGACGATTCGTCTCCATTTTCGCGCGGCCGTACCACGAGCGAGTAGGTGGTGGGGTAGGGGGGTGGCGGCTCGACGTTCGGCATGCGTCGATAGTTAATTGGCGGCCGCAGGTAAAAACCGCCGACGCGCCGGATTCTCTCGGTAATTAGGCGATGAATCCGATTAAACCGAGCGCGAAATTTCGCTCGCCCGTCTCGCTTGCAATTCGACAATTTCGTCGGCGCAAGTTTTGTTGATTCAAGGCGGGCGCGCGTTACGCTAATTAACGGGCGGATTATTAGCTTTTGCCGCCGTTGCCCCGCGTCGAGAGAGACGCTCTCTCGACTGCTGCATAGGTGTTGGCGCAAAGTTTAAACGTCGGCGGTTTTTCCGCACAGACGGACAAATACGGCGGTTGACGATACACGCGCAATGCAATTTCTTTAATTGCGCGTCGACGGAAACTGAAAAAATCGCCAGCGGGAATTTGTTATTTTTTTCTGCTGTTGTTTGTTTGTACTTGTTGTTGCTGTTGCGCGCTGTGTGCGTTTTGATTGATAATTAACCGTGCGCGCTCGACTGTTTCGGTTGATCGAGTAGCGCGCGCGGCATCAGCGCGTTTCACCCCCGGCCGAATTAAATCAAATATTCGATTTGTTTGATGTGTTTATATTCGTCATAATTGCGCGGTGAGCGCGCCGCGATCGTCGACGATCGTACGCAATTTATTTGATTAATATGCACGCGTCGAGGGACGCGCGCTCGCCCCCCCTAATAATCGAAAATATTCGCTATTCGCGCACGGATTGACAATGCGCCCCCGAACGCCGCCGCCAATTACGCGATGGGCTCCGGCCAGCCGCAAGGGATCATCCCTGCAAGTGGCGAATTAGTCGCCGACATAGTTTCGAGCGTTGGTTTTTCCCGTCCGCGAAATTAATTAGTTAGTTTTAATTAACGGCGAGCGTGTTGACCGTGTGCACTAACCGCCTTCGCCTTGTGCTCTTCTGCTTGCAGACAAGAACGTCCAGGGCCAGTGCGTCGTCTGCGGAGCGCAGCTGGGCGCCGCCGGGCTGCAGTCGCGGCCGCTGCTGGCTAGCCAGGCGAGCCAGTACGGGCTGCGCGAGGAGCAGGTGCCGACGACGGCGCGCGTGTGCAACGCCTGCCGGTGCAAGTGCGTGCGCTCGCGCTACACGCACTGCCCGCTGCCGACGTGCCCGAACACGCGCGGGCGCGTCAAGCGGCTGCGCTCGCTGCCGCAGCGGCTGCTCGAGCTGCCGGCGGAGGCGCGCGAACCGATCCTCGCCGAATTCCACGTCGCCGCCGGCGTGGCGAAGTGCTGCTCGGCGTGCTTCACGCGCATCCAGCGGCGGCTGGGGCCCGCCGAGGAGTGGCCCGACGAGGAGGTGGCGCTGCTGAAGGCGTGCCTCGTCGAGCTGGGCGCCGCCTGGCCGGCGATCGGCGAGCGCATGAACAAGCCGGCGCACGCCGTGCGCGCCTACTACGCGGCGCACCGCAAGCGCCACCATCTCGAGACGTGCCTCGGCGACCGGAAGCCGACGCTCACCGACGAGGAGGAGAGCGGCAGCTCGACGAGCAGCTGCGAGGCATCGGCGCCGACGACGACGACGGCGCTCCGCGAACGCCACTCGAGCGACACCGCCAGCGCCGAGAGTCCGCCCGCCGTCGTCGTGGGCGGCGGCGGTGGAGTTGGCGGAGGAGGAGGTGGTGGCGGTGGAGCGTCGGACGGCGTCGGCCAGCACGCGCCGCACCATCATCATCTGCACGCCGGCGGCGGCAACGCGAAGAAGGAGGACTACGACTCGTCGGCGACGGAGACGGCCGACGAGGGCCAGACGCCCGACCACTACCAGGCCACCGCCACCATCACCGCCGACGGCCTGCCGCCGATGACCGTCAAGGATCTCATGTCCAACGTCATCGAGCACTCGCTGAAGAAGCAGACGCACCAGACGCATCCGCCGCCCGGCGGCAGCGGCGGCGGCACGGCGCCGACGATCTCGTCGATACTGAACGACTCCAACGAGGTGACGATCGTCAGCGAGTACAACATCGGCGCCGGCGCGCATCCCGCCGCCAGGCCGGCGCAGGGCGCGCGCGGCGAGGTGAACATCGCCAAGGTGCAGCCGTTCATCGGCGCGACGATCACGCCGGTGCCCGGGCCCGTGCCCGGCGCGCTGCTGCACGACCAGCAGGACCACCACGGCATGCTGGCGACGAACGACAGCCCCGAGAATCTCACGCTGGACCTCTCCGTGAAGCGGCCCGCGCGCAGCGAGCTGCCGCCGCCGCCCGCGCACACCAAGCGCCCGCCGGCCGCCGACGGCGCGTACATAACGTACCTGCAGCAGCAGCAGCAGCCGCCGCCGCCGCCGCAGCCGGAGCAGCACCATCCGAAGCTGTACCACGCGCAGTCGTCGGGGCGCGTGCCGAAGCTGCCCAGTCCGAAGCTGGCGAATCCGAAGGCGGGCAGCATAACGCGCGGCACGCCGATCGTCAGTCAGCAGCGCTACGACGGCGGCGGCCTGCTGCGCCAGATGCCGCCCGAGGCGAAGATGGTCGGCTCCATCACGCAGGGCACGCCGATCCTCGTGCCGCACATGCCCAAGGAGCAGCGCGTCTACGAGTTCTACAAGGGGCAGGGCATGGCGCCCGCGCCGCCGCCGCCGCAGCAGCAGCAGCAGCAGCAGCAGAAGGTGCATGCGGGCTATCCCGTCGTGTTTCGCCTGCCCGAGCAGATGGAGCAGATGACCTCGTCGCAGATGTCCTCGCGGCAGATCATCATGAACGACTACATTACGTCGCAGCACATGAGCGGGCGGCGCAACGACGCCAAGCAGTACTATGCGTCGGGCAGCCCGCATCGGACGCCGCCCCCACCGCAGCCGCCGCAGCACCAGCAGCAGCAGCAACAGCAACAGCCGTCGCAGCAGCAGCAGCAACAGCGCCAGGGCGTGATACAGCGGCACACGCGCCCGATGTACCACTCGGCGCCGCCGCCGCCGCCGACGGGCCACGAGGCGCTCAATTCGCTCGTCGACGTGGCGGTGCAGCAGCCCAGCCTGCCCGTGCCCAGCGCGCACGAGGGCCTCGGCAAGACGATGGCGGACAACCTCTTCGACACCCGCTTCCAGATGCTCCAGCACCAGCAGCACATGCGCCAGCAGCAGCAGCGCGTCGCGCAGAAACACCGCATGGAGGCGGAGCAGCGCATGCACCAGCAGCATCATCAGCAGGCGGCCGCGCAGCATCACCACCATCAACAACAGCAACAGCAGCATCAGCAGCAGCAGCAGCAACAGGCGCAGCGACAATCCGGCGGCGGCGGTGGCGGAGGACAACAACCGCCACCGCGGAGCGACACCAGCACGCAGATGACGGCGGCGAGCCTCATCGACGCCATCATCACGCACCAGATCAACCAGTCGGAGGACAGTCGCCAGCACCAGGTGGCGAGCAGTCGCGGCGAGCCGCCGCGCGGCGGCGACCGGCTGTTTCGCGTGATACCGTCGGAGGCGTCGGCGCCGCACCAGCCGCTGCCGCCGCCGCCGCCGACGCAGCAGCAGCAGCAGGCGGACAACAACGGCGACATGTCGCCGCACGTCATCAACATCGATCTCGACGGCGACGGCGGCGCCAAGCAGTCGCTGACGGTGAAGGAGATCGCCGACACGATCATCAGCCACGACTACAGCGCCTCGCGCTCGAACTTCTATCACATGCAGCAGCAGCAGCAGCTGCATCATCGCGAACGGGAGCGCGAGCGCGAAAGGGAGCGCGAGCACGAGAACGAGTGGAACCGGCACATCTACAAGGTGCAGGAGAAGCGCTCCGGCACGCCGCAACAGCCGCCGCCGCCGCCGCCGCAGGACGAGCGTCAGATCATACGCATACCCCAGCAGCAGCAACAGCAGCAGCAGCAGACGGCCAAGTACCACCTGGAGCCGGTCTCGCCGACGGAGAACCACCACTGGGCCGCCGAGCAGAACTATCGCGCGCCGCGCTACGCCGCCCACCAGCCGGCCGGGCAGTCGTCGCACATGTCGCCGCTCGACTACGTCAAGAACCGCATCGTCGAAGTGATGCGCACCGAGGACGACAAGAAGGACGCGGACGACGCGCCGCCGCCGCCGCCGTCGACGACGACGTCGCAACAGCCGCCGCCGCCGCCGCAAGCGCAGCAGCAGCCGCCGCCGCCACAGCCAGCGTCGGCGGGCGGCGACAAGGACCGCGCCGCCGACAGTCCCGGCGAGATGGTCATCGACGAGCCGGGCGGCGGCGGCTATCACGCGCAGCAGCCGCCGGCCGCCGCGCCCGCCGCCGCCGCCGCCCCGGCGTTCGCGCCGAACGAGCCGAAGCCGCTGCTGAGCGCGCAGTACGAGTCGCTCTCCGACGAGGACTGACGCGCACGCGAACACAATCGTCCACGTAGCATGTAGGATAATTTAGCGCGCATTCGCGACGACAGTGCGCGAGTGAATCTAATGATAAACGATTAACTATTAGCTGTTAATAATCGTAATGTAACTCTTGAGCGCTAGGTAGGACGCGGACGGAGCGGCAGGCGGCAAGAGAGCGAACACACACACACACATACACACACTTACATACATACACACACACAAACTAGGATTCTAACGCGTGTACATACGATTCGTGTAAGTCTCTTGGCGCAAGGCCGTAGCGTTAAGGAGCTAGACGTTTAAGGACATGGACGACGACGACGCCGAAGGACGTAACGAAGATACACACATACACATGCATCCACACACACACACCCACACACTCGCGGCGCGCCCGCCGCCCGGCGCATACACACTCATTGATTCGGATCGATCGATTTTTTTTATTTTATTTTATTTTTTATTTCTACGCCTACTATTCGTATGTTATCATTATTATTAGTGTTTACTTCTTATGAAATGAATTATACATACTATATATATACTATGAATAACGCAAGCGATTGAATGAACAAGACGGGACGAGCCGAGCGGACACACTGTATAGACTGCCGTTTCTCTTCTTTCTTACAATTAGTTTGTAACACACACACACACACGCGTGCGCGCGCGCGCTGCGAAGATGATTTTGTTGAACAATAAATATCAGTTGGAGTCCAAGGTGGGCGCGCGCGTTGGGTTGCCTATCGTCGACACGGCGCCGAAAATAACCGCGGCCGTTGGTAATCTGGGACGGCTGCGCGTGCGCAATTGACCCACTTAAGTTATTTTTTTCGTTGTTGTTGTTGGGTTTTTCTTTTTCTTTCTCAATGCGCTGCGTTGGGACGAGAGACGGCTCCTTCGTTCGGCGCGCCGCCGACGACGGCGCGCGACGCGATCGCCGAAATTAACTCGCCGCCGGCGGCGAGTCGACGAGAACGTCGCGTTCCGACGCCGCGCGCGAACTGACTTGATGCCGCCGGTGAACGCGCCGGCCGCACGATGGTGATGGCGAAGATGACGCAGTTCCAGCCGGCGTCCGACAACGACAACGACAACCACCACCACAACAACAACAACAACAAACGGTATATGCGGCGCGCGCAACGGGCGGTCAAAAATAGTCGCGCTAATTGTGCACTTCGTCTGGCTGCCAACGTGTTCGTGGAAAGTCGCAAGGTCGTCGTCGCCGCCGGTATTTATTTATATTTTATCACCCGCACCCACGCCGAGCAAACAAATAATATTGTCCTGCTCCCGATTGGCGTCAACAAACCTCTTGCGCTTTACGACAACGACAGACGAACGGCGATTATTCACTGCGCACGCGTGGAATGCGCCTCTGCGCCGAAAATAACAACGGCGGCGAAGACGGTGTGAGGTTAGGTCTCGATCGTGCGGGGCGCGTTGCACCTAAAAATAAACAAAGTTAAGCGCGGACGGCGCGGCGCAACGCCACAATAGAACGCTGTAGAACGGCCACTTATAAACCTCCTGTTGATGCGTCGTAAAGCTGGCTAGGCGCGTTTCCCCAGCGTAGAATTATAAATACGCCGAAAGCGCCTAGAGTGGCAGAAGTTAATCGATTAATCGATCTTGTTCTTTCTACCTTCAAAACTGCTTGCAAGCGATTAATCGATTTTATTCCTTTAAAACCGCGCAATCGAATAAGATCGAAATGTGAATCGAGTAATCGATTATCGCGAAACATTTGCCACTCGCGCGCATCCTTTTGCACCCGACGCGCGACCTTTGGCCGTGCGTAATTTTAGTCTTGTGCGTCGATTCGGCGGAATTGGAACGGAATGCGCGCGCCCGCCGGAGTTTCCGCGTGCTCGGCGGCGGCGCAAGGTCGATGAACGACGCGGCGCGATTGCGTAACCATGCCGACGGCGGCGGCGGCGCGCGCGCACATCATTCAGCGATCGCACGCAGCGCGAATGTCAAAATTCCAGTGTGTCACCCGTTTTGTTTCCCACGCACTCCTTCCGCGCGCCCGCCCCCCCGGCCCTGCCCCCACGCCCGCCACCGACGCATCATTGACCGGCGAGGTTCGGCGCGCGCGTGCGCCGCCGTCGACATAGGTAGTAACAGAAGAGTGCGGCGCGCGCGCGTTGGGTTGCCTACGTCGGCGGACCGCGCGTGCGCGCGCGTTACGTCAGCAGCCGCCGTCAGTCGGGTCGGCGGCGGCGGCCGCCGACTCTCCCACTCGCTCTCACGCGGGGGGTGGCGTCGTCTCGTCGCTAGCGCTAGCGCGCGTCTTCGATCCGTGCGTCGCCAGCCGCCCCCGACGCGCGCGCCGCCATGGACGCCGCGTAGCGAGCTCGCGCGTCTCTGTGTGTGTGTCCGCAGGTGCGTCGTCGAGGCGCGCCGCAGCCGCGAGGGCGGCGGCCACTTGGACTCCCCGACCGACCCGAACAACAACGTCGCGATGACCTCCGAGGACCTGCTGCAGCCCGGCCACGTCGTCAAGGAGCGCTGGAAGGTCGTCAAGAAGATCGGCGGCGGCGGCTTCGGCGAGATCTACGAGGGCCTCGACCTCATCACGCGCGAGCAGGTCGCGCTGAAGGTCGAGTCGGCGCGCCAGCCGAAGCAGGTGCTCAAGATGGAGGTGGCCGTGCTGAAGAAGCTGCAGGGCAAGGAGCACGTCTGCCGCTTCATCGGCTGCGGCCGCAACGATCGCTTCAACTACGTCGTCATGCAGCTGCAGGGCCGCAATCTCGCCGAACTGCGGCGGGCGCAGCCGCGCGCCGCCTTCTCGCTGAGCACGACGCTGCGCCTCGGCCTGCAGATACTGCGCGCGATCGAGTCGATACACTCGGTCGGCTTCCTGCATCGCGACATCAAGCCGAGCAACTTCTCGATGGGCCGCCTGCCGTACAACTGCCGGCGCGTGTACATGCTGGACTTTGGGCTGGCGCGCCAGTACACGACGAGCACGGGCGAGGTGCGCGCGCCGCGCGCCGCCGCCGGTTTTCGCGGCACCGTGCGCTACGCCTCCGTGAACGCGCACCGCAACCGCGAGATGGGCCGCCACGACGACCTGTGGAGCCTCTTCTACATGCTCGTCGAGTTCGTCAACGGGCAGCTGCCCTGGCGCAAGGTCAAGGACAAGGAGCAGGTGGGGCTGATGAAGGAGAAGTACGACCATCGGCTGCTCCTCAAGCATCTGCCCTCCGACCTCAAGCAGTTCCTCGACCACATCCAGAGTCTCGAGTATGCCGACAAGCCGGACTACGCTGTAGGTTTTCCAGTTGTTGTTGGTGTGTTGTGGTCGGTGACGTTGTTTGTTTGCAGATGCTGATCTCGCTGTTCGAGCGCTGTATGAAGCGGCGAGGCGTGAAGGAGTCCGACCCGTACGACTGGGAGAAGGCGCCCGCCGGCGATAATATGACGAACACGACGGTGTCGAACACGACGGGCGTCGCGCAGGCCGCTCATCCGCCGACGGCGCCCAGCACGCTGCAGCGCTACCACGCCGCGCATCGGCACGCGACGGCGACGGACAACAACCAGGAGAACGTCGAGCCGCCCACGGACAACAAGGACGCGCAGCAGCAGCAGCAACAGCAACAGCAGCAGTTGTTGCTGGAGGCGCGGCGCAAGCGCGCGATGGAGACGGAGAACACGGCGCCGCTGGCGTCGGAGACGGCGCCGACGAACGTCGTCGCGCGGCACGTCGACAAGAACTGCAACGCGACGCCGCCCGATCAACACCACCACCACCACCACCACCAGCAGCAGCAGCAAGGTGAGGAGCGCCGCGGCACGCTGGCGCCGCTGCAGCTCGCCGCCCCCGCCGCCGCCGCCGCCGTCGCACCCGCCATCGCCGCCGCCTACCCCAACCGCCTCCGCATCCTCTTCTGCCCGCCCGCCGACGCCACCGCCACCGCCTCCCTGCTCGACGCGTCGGCGACGCGCGTCGTCAGCTCGCACTATAGAAAGCGTTCTGTTGTTATCAGCGGTGCCGCGCCGCCGGGCGACCTCGCACCTCGAGCAGGCGCCGCCGGAGAGGCTGGACAACGAGCCGACGACGGGCGCGTGCGCGAGATCTTCATCCGACGCCAACGTCAGGCCGGCGCCACTTAGGAAGAGCCAGAGCGGCGTCGCGACGCTCGGCCGGCTGCGCGTGGCGCCGCCGTCGCCGCAGCAGCAGCAAGGCGGTGAGTTTCGGCGACGGCGACGAGGACGACTAAGACGTCCGTCCGTCCGCAGGTAGCGTCGTCGAGACGACGTCGACGCCCGACCAGGAGCGCCCGAGGCGGCGGCAGCCGTCGGCGGCGCGCGCCGGCTCGCGCTCCGGCGTGCGCGACAACTCGCTGACGCAGTTCGCCGTCATGGACGACGAGAACGTCAGCCAGCAGGTGACGCGCGGCGGCGGCGCGCTCACGCTCGCCTCGCAGTGGAAGTCGCAGTTCGACGACAGCGAGGAGACCACCGACAACGAGTGGAAGCCGGAGAGTCCCGAGCACGGCCGGCACGGCGCGTCGACGTCGTCGCTGCTGCCGCCGGCGCCGGCGCTCGACGCTGCGGGCGCGCCCGTCCTCAGTCGCATCAGCGAGGACTCGCGCACGGCGAACAGGAAGTGCGTCAACATCGCCGGCATCGAGGACTATCCGGAGCTCGTTGGTAAGGGCGTTTTTCTCTTCATCGTGACTATTCACACTTTTCTCTCTCTCTCTTTTTTTTCTTCTCTTTTTCTCTGTCTCGTTCACCTCTCTTTGTTTCTTTGTCGTGTTTCGATCGTTCGCACACGCAAGCGACGAGCACTCGCGCTCGTCACGTGCGCTTTCGCTGCCGCGCCGGCGATTGATCGCCACCCCCGTCCTCCGCCCCACGTACGTGTTGTCACCCCGTCATGCTCGCTGCTCGTAGGTGGATTGCCGCGCGCGTGGTCGACGCCGTCGCTGTCGCCGTTCGTGCGCGCCGGCCTCAAGCCGCCGCTGCTGCAGCAGGCCGCCTTCGACGACATGGTCTTCGAGGTGGACGTGATGCGCAACGTCGCCTCCAGGCAGCCGGCGGACGCGCTGCCGCCGCCGTCGGTGTCGGCGCGCCGCTGGCGCAGCCTGCCGTCGATCGAGCTCGACGATCGCGAGCGCCACAAGGAGCCGGACGACGCCGACGACGACGAGGACGTCGGCCAGCTGCAGCAGGTCGAGGGCAAGCTGGAGATACGCGTCGTCAGCACCGTGACGACGACGACGACGATCGAGGCGCCGAAGTCGCCCAAGCTCGAGCGCACCAAGTCGATACTCAAGCAGGCGAGTCGCGAGAGAGAGAACGGCAACGTCGACGGTTACCAACAGCAGCAGCAGCAGTCGACGGCGCCGCCGCCGCCGCCGCCGCTCAGCCCCAAGAAGGAGGCGATCAGCTTCGCGCCGGAGACCGAGCTGGAGCAGCGGCTGTTGGAGAAGCGCATCTCGCTCGAGCAGCAGCAGCAGCAACAGGAGGAGGAGGAGGAAGAGGCGAACGAAGACGACCAGCAGAAGCAGGACGAACAAGTCGCGACGGACATGTAACTCTCTTAGCTCGAGAGCATCATTGGCGCGCATCTAATCGCATCCGTTGTAGAGCCAAACTGGCGTCCTGCGGCGGCTCCGGCGACGCCAAGGATGACGTCGACTGCGCCACGGCCGATGCGAACGCGCCGCACGCGACCACGGCCAAGAGCGACAATCTGTGAGTTGCGGTCGTTGTTGTTGTAATTCGTCAACGTCGTCCGAATCTCGTGCTTGGCGCAGCGCGACGAGGCGGACGGTGACGAACGGCCTGAGTCCCGGCGTCGACGAGCAGAGCGAGTACTTCGACGCGACGGAGCATCGCGCCGCCGTCGACGACGACGACGACGACAGCGGCGTCGACAATCCGAGTCGCATGCAGCGCGAGGCGTCCGTAAGTGTTCGCGCGCGACGCTCCATCGACGGTGACGTAACGTGCGTGTTCAAGGCGAGTCCGACGCCCGACGCCAGGCAGTCGCGCATACCGGTCGCCGTCGCCGGCGGGGCGGCGGGCGCGCACCGGCTCGCCAAGTGCATGACGTGGTCGGGCGACCTCACGCCCGGCCTGCGCCGCCGCCGGCAGGCGGAGAAGTACGTCACGGACCCCAGCCAGCTGAATCTGCGCTTCAAGCGGCACTCGACCGTCGGAGGTGGGTTCTTGTCTCTTTGTCGTCANCCCCATGTGTTTTTGTTTTTCGGTGCGTTCTTTTTTTGTAGTCGCGTTTGATTTGTCCGAGTCCGCGTCGGAGACGACGGCGACGACCACGACGACGGAGAGCGCGCGAGCGCCGCCGACGATTTGTTACGCGACGATCGTGACCGTCGTGGCGCGCCGAGACAGGAACAATAATGACGAGACGACGACCGGCAAGACTGTCGCGCTTTACGATGCGTCGGACGAGGAGGACGACGACGACGACGACGACGACGACGACGACGATTCGTGTGATAGCGCCGAAGGTATCGCCCCGCACTGACTGGCTGACCAATGCTGAACTCGAACTCGCACGCCCTCTTCTATGCCCCGCCCCTCCTGTCACACACACACTAATCGTTTTTCTTTTGTGCGTAGCGCGATGACACGCGTGTACATATGCGCGCATCGATCGCATACACTGTGGGCGTGGCTTTTCGTTGCTCCGATAGTCTCGTCGTCGTCTGATGTGTGGCTGATGATCGCGCGCTGCTGGTCGTGTTGCAGGTGCGCGCGCGAGGGGCGTGCCGACGTGCATGGTCGGCGCCGCGACGGAGAGCTCGCCGGACACGTCGGAGGGACCGCCGCCGCCGCCGCCGCCCGACGGCGAGCCGCCGCAGGAGTCGAACGCGCGCTGCCGCCGCTTCCGCCCGGTGACGTAGCGACGCACGCGCCGCCCCCGTCTTCGAGCCGCCGCCGCCGCCGCCGCCGCCGCCAGCACCACCCGCCCATGATACTCTCTTTCGCTCTCTCTCTCTCTCTCGCTCTGCCGCCTCCTCCTCTTAGGGCCGAAGCGCGTTTCCTCGGTGCCATATTCGTTGTTTGCGTGCGCTCGCGCCCGCCCCCCACGCACACACATGCACACACATGCATACACACACGCGCGCGCCACGAACAAAAGTGCACGAAACTAGTGATATTAATTAATGCGAATGTTACCGCTGCGCCGAGCGACGGACGAGCGAAGCGGATGCGTTCCGCCTCCCCCTACTCTCTCTCTCTCCCCTTGGCTCCGCCCACCTCGTCGTTCGCGTGGGCGGACGTCGTTTGTTGAACTTGGTACGCGACGTGGCAATTTTTGTATGCCGCCCCCCCCCCCCCGACGGATAAATTAGCGTCGTAATCGATCCGGTGGCCGGCAGCGACTTTTTACGAATGTTTTTCTCTCTCTCTCTCTCTTTTTTTTGTATTATTTTTATTTGATTCTAGTCGTCTTTTTGTTGACCCCCCCCCCCGCCCCCTCATCGCGACGCGACGCGCGATTGCGATTGTTTATACCGCCTTTGTAATATATTGTTTTATTTCGTCGCTCCCGTCTCTCTCTCTCTCTCTCTCTCACACTCGGCGGAATCGCATTCACTTTTCTTCTCATTCGCGATCGCGCTCCGTCGGCGCTGTTGTTTTTTATCGTTTGTTCATTTGTACATAGGCGCGCGGCGCAATTTTCTAGTCGTCGGCGCTTGTTTCCGCTTTGAACGTGCGGCCGCCCGCCGAGGACGAGGAGCCGACTGCACGACGATGACGCCGATAGCTAACTTTAACGATTTGCGCGGAAAGCAGAACGCGAACGCGATAAAACTTGAATGGTATCAATAATTATGAGATAATAGTTATTATTATATGATAATGAAAAGTGAACAAATAAATTATTATTAATTACGTTGGCACGCACGTCGCGCCCTGCTTACGCGGCAGCGACCAATCGGCGGCGAGAACCGTAGCGATGATGGCAGCGCCCTCTGTGGTGGTTCTCGCCACGATCAAACAGTTGACTGTCGTCGTCGTCGCGCACGCACAGCTGTTTGGCCGCGACGTGACGTGCATCGTCTCGGCAAACACGAATGGAGCCGTTTTTCCAGCCGTCGTAGCCCGAAAACAACTGAACGTCGGGTGAGTAGTCGTGCGATGGCCGTGCGCGTGTGACGCCTTCGTTGCAGCTGGCGATGACGCACCACTTGAGGAGCGTGCCGTTCGGCGTGCGCGCCGTCCAGACGATGGCGTCGCGGTGCTGTCCGCGCGTGCGCTTCGACAGCACGACGTGCTGCCGAACGTCGGTGCTGCTGCTGACGTACGTCGCCTACGCCTGCTACCACCTGTCGCGCAAGCCGATCTCCGTCGTCAAGGCGGTGCTGCATCGCAACTGCTCGCAGCTGGACGGCGGCGCGCCGCACAACTCGACCACCTGGTGCGACTGGGCGCCCTTCGACGGCACCGACGCCGACGCCGCCACGCTGCTCGGCACGCTCGACTCGGCGTTCCTGTTCGCGTACGCCGGCGCGATGTTCGCCGCCGGCGTCGTCGCCGAGCGCGTCGACCTGCGCTACTTCCTCGCGCTCGGCATGATGCTCAGCGGCGGCGCCAGCTACGCGTTCGGCGTGGCGCGCTACGGCGACGTGCACGCGCTCGGCTACTTCGTCGCCGTGCAGGTCGTCGGCGGCGTCGCGCAGACGACCGGCTGGCCGGGCGTCGTCACCGTCGTCGGCAACTGGTTCGGCGCGTCGAAGCGCGGCCTCATCTACGGCGTGTGGAACTCGCACACGTCGGTCGGCAACATCCTCGGCACGGTCATCGCCGCGCGCTACGTCGAGACGAACTGGGGCGACTCGTTCATCGTGCCCGGCCTGATCATCGCCGCCGGCGGCGCGCTCGTCTTCGCCTTTCTCGTCGTCCATCCCGCCGACATCAATCTGGCCGCGGCCGGCGACGAGCGCGAGGTAAGCGATATCGAAAATGTATCGATATTTTGTTTTCGATATATCGATATATATTTTTTTAAGATATTGATATTTTGATATATCGAGGTAGGCAACTTCTCTTACCGGCGATATCGAAAATATATCGATAATTTATTTTTGATATATCGATTTGTTTTTTTGATATATTGATTTTTTTTTTTGAGATATTCATATTATTTCGATATTTTATTTTCGATATATCGATATTTATTTATATATATCGATATTTTTTTTTGAGATATCGATATTTTTTTGAGATATTGATATTTTTTCGATATATCAATATTTTATTTTTGATATATCGATGTAGACAGCTTCTCTTACCGGCGATATCGAAAATATATCGATAATTTATTTTTGATATATCGATTTGTTTTTTTGATATATTGATTTTT
>JAODGE020007007.1:0-11700 GCA_027574965.2 Ecitophya simulans
GCACGTCGCACTAAATTCGCCGGACTAAATTTAGTCGCGAATATCACTTAAGCAAATAAACAAAAAGGCAAAAAAGAACACGTTGACGCAACACATAACGACGACAATCGATTGGCTAGAATGCACATAGGTATATAATAACGAAATGTTCGAGGCGAGACTTGCGCCGGCGACGCAGTAATTGATTAAGTTGACTCAAATCGTCCCGCTCAAAGTCGTTCGACGATTTCGGAGGTCCCGTCCGCGCTAGGTCTGCAGCGGCGCCGGCGTTCCAAGGCAGCTGCCATACGCAACCCGAGCAGGAAGATGCGCGTGGCGATCGACGGCTGGCGAATAAATCGCAATCAAGGCACGCGCGAACGCGAGATCGAATGTCGTTTCGAGTGTTATCTCGCCGCTCGGACAAACCGCGAGTGCTCATCGCACTCGAAATGATTGCCGTCGGCGCGTATCTCTGCGCATGTAGTGAATGCGGCACGAGGATGCGCCCGACACGGACAACCGTCGCCATCCAAGGATAACCTAGGTCGTTGAACGCGCACTTCATTTCATTTCACTAGCGCGCACGAAAACGAAACGGAGTCGCGCGTGCGCTCGCGACTCATTCACATAGAACTAAAAAAAAAAACGCGTTTGAAAGTCCGAACGAGCTGCGTCGCGCATGCCGCACACGTTTTATTCTGAGTAATCGCTTCTACCACGCGTTAATAGCCGAATGAATTGAGTTATTAAGAGTCTAGGTTAAGCAATAGAAATTCTCAACCGTTTTTTTTCTTTTCTTAATTTAATTTAAAATTAAATAAAGCCCGTTCAAAACACAATCCTTAGATGTACCACATTACATTTTTTTAATGTTACATTATTGGGGATATGGCATTCTATCATTTTGATAAAACGTAGAAGAAAAACGTCTTCAAACTGAATCAGATAACGAGACAGCTCGACACTTAACATTCATTTCACTTCTGGAAGACGGCAGAGTACATTTCGATGTACCAATTTGGCTCGTTCGACACGTTGCGAGTAGCGACAAAACAAGTCCATTAAACTTGCAGAACGGCAACCCAACAAACTCTTGCCGGTTATCACTCGTTCATCTCAGAGTCTTGGTCTTCGCGTGCAACGAACGCATACACGAAAAACTACTGTCGCCGAACATTGGGTTTATGAAAATCAAGGTGTTTGCTTGAGCGCACGCGACGACACGAATCACACGCGCGAAACTCCAAACTCCGAATCGGCGCCGCAATGAACTTGACGCGCAATAATTAATTAAAATCACGCCGAATCGAAAACATCAGTTGGACGATATCTAACTTGGTCATTTTGTGAAACGATCGGGCGGTTCTGACAAGACGAATATTAAAGACCTCGTCGCGCGCATTGTTATGATTACTTACATAAACAATACGGCCATAACATAAACAGTAATGCGCTGTTGCGTAATTTAAAAACAGCTGATTGCCGCTGTAAGTCAAGAACTCATTGTTTGACGTACAATGAATTAGCGATAAGTTTGTTTGCCGACAGTTACCTTTGCCCTGCACTTTGGCGCGGACGGTCGGTATCAAATGTTTTCCTTGAAATTAATACGCATAGTTCGTCGTGCGCGGCGCGCGAAGGCATTGTTTATTCTGGTTTGCGGGCTTCAAACAGGAGCGTAATGTGCGTAGTGCGAACGTAAGCAACATAAACATTTTTGCAAGGCGACGCGAGACAGTTACCAATTGTGATTTCAGTCTAACCTTGTGTGCTGGAGTTCAACCACCATTAGTATAATTAGAATATCTTTGAAGCACCTTGTACATTCGAAATGAATTCATTTACACATACAGTACTGCCTTTCAAATGCTTCTAAATCTAATTAATTTTGACACAACCTCAGTTCGTTATTGTGAGACACTCACCGGTTTCACAAATTACTGATAATAACGCATTAAAAAATTCCTTTCAAATAAAAAATATAAAATTTCAATAAAATTCGACTTTGTACTGCACCGCAAATAGTTTGGGCTCATTATAAACAATCAGTCAATTACTGTAATATGTGCAGACATAAATTTGCACAAAAAGGTTACAAACTTTGCATATGAGCAGTAGTTTAATACAACTAATGTATAAAACCAAACGATATTGTAAACCCAACGATTCACGCTTTAATTGGGGCAACACGTACTTTTAAGTTTGGACTTCTAACCACATAACATAATTAATATTCTAAACGACCTAGTCAGAGCCTGCGTCTCACGTATAGCTCAGCAACGACATTGATCATTATGGACACGGACTGGTCCAAACAAAAATGACAATGTTTTCACAGTACAGCATTTTGTGTTCGATATTTCTCATTCGCATCGTCGATGATTCATAGTAAATTGCTCTATATAACTCTCGAATGAGTCGCCGCACGTTAGAATTACACACTGCGTCGGTGAAGAGATCAGAATAAACGCAACGAAAAATATTCGTAGATTCTAATTTTATGAATATTTGTAACCGTGCGTAATGTAACACCATCGAGTTTTCCAATTGCTATATATGACGGTATATATACGGTAGAATAGGGAACCAAGTGTTTCATGCCTTGTATTAGTCATCATGGCCGTACCTCAAGTTCGAATAGCCGACGAAATCAACGAGCAGAAATCTAAAGTCAGACATGACATCTCTCCACATTTCACTAAGTGCGCCATAAACCAGCACGTAATGCGGAGTGAATCGTTATGTGAATCGGGCACGCAAGTTGATTAATAACAAATATCGTTCCGCACATGACTCACTCTCGCGGATAATCTAATCACCGAGCGCGCTTAACGAAACACTCACGAAATTCACGCAATTTCACGCAGATTCGTCGTCAATCAATGCGATCCTCGTGACGATTTCGAAAGTGTGCATGAAGTTTATAAAAGCGTGGTCCACAAAGTGCGGCTCATTAGCTCCTTAAATGTGGCTCTGGCACAAATATCCACAAAAGGCGTAAGAATATTTTCATAACAAAACAAAACTTAATAAGAAAATAATTACATCTTTATTCGAACGTCTTTGTGTTGAATTGGTAATATTGAAGAAGAAGAATGTAATTTTACAACAGAAAGGAGAGATATTCAGACAACCCATTGGCGTAAATATTTTCGGTGGACTCCTGGGACCATGTATATAATGTCCTCTAGGTATTTCGTGCAATAGTTTTGTTGCTAAAATTTATTGAAATTCCATATTTCTTCGACACAGGCAGCAGTCGTAAACATGCACACTAATGAGTACGCAAAAACACGCAAGATCCATTGTACTCCTATTGTACATTTTATCCGCTTCTCATCTCAACACTTTCTCGCGCACTCTATCGCAGTCAACACCGCAATCTTTAAGATTTATAATTTAAAAAAAAAAGATACTTGGAGGGATATAAAGCCTTCCAAGTATCAGGGTATTACGACTCTGTATAAAAATGTTCACGCTAATCGGTTAGTTCATAACACGAATGGTCTGCTTTGAATGACGCTTGCAATTTTCCTGACTCTTACGATCGAATTAAAAAAGCTTGCGTTTGCTGTTCCTTCCCTTTTCGGTTCTATATGCGAACAATCTTTTTCAAGCAGAAACATTATCAAGAGTAAACTCGGAAGTCGCTTTATGCATGAGCACTTGGAATCCTGCCTAAAATTAAAACATATATACAAATCTGACTGATGCAAACTTTCCAAGGAGATGCAAGCACATCATTCGCATTAATAAAGATTTATTATTAATAAATGTTTAAGTTCACTAAACACGCAGATTTGTCTACCATTTTTTAAAAATTGTTCTTATGTTAATGTTTGGCTCTCTGACTGATAGGTTTGCCGACCACTGCAATAAGCGAACATCTAGAAAATATGAAAAGTTTCATATTTGTCTAGAAAGTGCACCCAGAAACGTTTGCACGCTACTCCCCCGTCGGTACTAATTAGAGAGAATGAATGTACGATCCATGGATGATTAAACTTCCTTTTACTACTTCGCTTGTGCACTCCATGCTCATTATCTACCGAAAGTTGTCACAACGTTCGCAGTCGTAACGATCGCGCATTCCAAAACCATGCTAACAAAACAAACTATGCACACTGCGTGCGTAGAAAAAATCACTTCTATGCATTCCTAGTTTACGGCCGCGTATCGAAAAGTAGGCCAAAAGAAAGTGAGGTAAAAGACGCTATATCGTTTTGTCGATATTTTGACCATGCTGTCACGCAGCTTCAATTTGAAGCGCAGTTCCACGATCGCATTGTAAAATGATAACGTGCGTATGTCGCCGTTAATTAAATAAATGACGCTATAAAGCGTACATTAAACTTGAACGCAATTTCGAGTGTCAGGAATTGAACGTACAGAACAATAAATCAAGATCACTTGAACGGACGATGCGAAGGAGAGATGCGAATGGCGGCGCGATGGTCGACAATGGATAAATTCTAGTTTATGAGGCCGAATCGATTAGAATTCATTAAATTTACATTATTGCGCACCCCTCCCCTCCTGAAAATGATCGCCGTAACGTAGAAAATTAACATCACGCAATTTACTACGCGTATGCAAACCGTGCACGAAATTACTAACCGAGCAAGTATTATTGCAATGATTTTAACATTTTTGTACTCCAAGAACAAGGTTTATATCAATTACAAAAAAAAACTGAGCCAAATTACCCGCCAAATTGTCACACAAACAGTACGATTTTTTTGCCAACGAAAATACTAAACTGGACAAACAAATGAAACAAGCCGCGTTGCATTAATTTTGGAGATTTTGTGACGTGTGAACCCGGCCAGCGGTTAGAAGTTTTGGGTTACATTTCAATGAATGAGCTGTTTCGGAAATGATAACATCCTGATTATAACTCGGTAAGCGATAATACGCGTAATCTGAACGCGTAGCCAATGAACTTATTTTCGACAACGAAACAATGAACGCAATACGGCGGCGACGCACAAAGCTCCACGCATGAATAAGAACTAAAATTAAATGCGATAGGAGACAGGACATCAAAGATAAACGCGCCCACAAAGCACAACATTGTTGTACAAAAATGACAAAAATGTCTGTGGTTCGGAGGTGCGCGGTGCAATTTATTGAACCAGAAATGAGTTCGTTGATGCGCCCGTTGTCCGAATGCGGCAGACGAATTAACGATGATTTCGTGCGGTCCGCGCTTCGGCGAAATAAAGTTGATATTTTTCTTCCGCCCGGTGCTCCTCTTTTGGCGTGCGAATTGCGCATCGCGCACTTGTCATATGCCGGCTGCGGTTATTAATAGGAAGCGCGCGAAATAAAGTAACGAAAAAGGAAAGTGGACCACGCGAAAAAGCCGTCTTGAAAGATTAAACGCGACGGAAATATAACGAGATGTGACGACGGAAAAAATTAATTACGATAGAAGAAGAAAATACTCCAAGAAAAATAATACAATTGAAAAAGATAAAAAAAACAACGAACAATACCAATTAAATTTCAGTTTATAACGCAAAAGTTAATTAATTTCGGCGTATCAGAAGTCATTAAAAAATTGGTCGAATCGAATCGAAGTGTTGTCAAAAATACTAACCAGCAACAAAAATGAATAACGTTAATTAAAATTAAAGAACGCATGACGTGGTAGGAATGGCATGCACCACCATTCTATCCGCTAATTGATATTTCCTCGCACGCTCGATAATTTAATTAGCGATTATTTTAACTTCGCTGACTTAGCTCGCTTAATTAGGGAAATGATACACAAAACGAAAACCGTAACAGCGAAGGCAGGTAACTCGAGAATGCGTAATGGCAAGTATATTAATTAACGAGAATTAATTAAAATTCGAACATTTTACTGCATTTACACTGCGCACTCTGCATTTTTAATTGGAATCGGTAGAAATTTCACTAACATGATTTTTCATTGCTGTAAATCGACGCAGGCGCCGACAAGCAAGCGAATCGTAAAAATTCCTAAAAGCAAAACACTTGAAATCTAACACTTTGGCAGAAAAGCAAAAACATTTTCAGCGGAATAACGCTACATGTCGCATTGTTAACAATTTCTTAACCAGGAAATTTAAAATAAAAGCGTCTCATAATTCTGAGCATTTCCTAAAAGTTTGCGACCTTATATGAGTGCAATTTTTCAAAGAACCAATTGTTACACATTTGAATATGTTTGCGATAATGTGGATAGATAATTTAGGTCGAAAAGTTTCTATGTTTAAATATCGATGAACATAACAATCCAAAATGTGCTAAAAAGCTGTGACATCATTTAATAAACAATGTGTTATGAAAAGAAAGCGTTGCAATGTGATTTACACAATCATTTAAGTCGAGTTCAGTTATCAGAAGGTGTTCAATTAGCATAGATTGTGTAAAGCGCCCAAACGCACAAATATTTATCTGTGTGACGTGCACGTTTTTTTCTTTTCAAAAATGACGGAAAAATCAAACTAGGCTCCCCGAGCCGAACTCAATTGTAACGCAATCGATTGCTGGCGAAGGTCAAGAGTTATTTGCCGACGTTAAATTTTGAGTGCGACACAAATAAGGAAGCTAACTTAGCAATATTCGATATGTCAATGTGTCGATAAGTCTAACATGTTAACATGAAAACATTTTCGCATAATTCAGATAATCGAGCAGCTAACAATCCAACAAGAGAATAAAATGTGTACCGACACTTATGACAAATCCAATTTGAGCAATTTAACAAGTCCACCGGTAAATTATCGAAGTCAACATCATGCGCATTAACTTGCGCAAATACGCCGAAGTGGGCACACACAAGAAGTACGCATCTGCGCTGAGAAACTCGAAACTCGCAAACTCGCAAATACAACTTTGCCGTCGGCAACACACTCGTGAAACTACTGTATTGATTCGCATCCAAACTTTTACGTCCACGTCGCAAATGCATATGAACGAGTCACTTCGGTCTGCCATTAGTACAGTCGCATAAAATATGCTACGAACATGCACACATTCACGTTCGGTGCTCGTGTGGCTGCTGTGAGCCTGCGATGCATCATGTCAGGTGGGATCGGGAAGCACGGCACGGCAAGGCAAAGAAGAGAAGACAGATCCATTACAGTTGAGCCCCGCCTTCGAGTCGGGAAGACCTCCGAACGCGTGTTCTCGATGCATGATAATATCCAGCGCGCGCTCGCGTGTAAAACACGATATTACATTCGCCGCGAGACAAATTAATCTACACCCAGCATGGGTGGTGCGAGGAAAACTGCGAGCGTGGCAATTTACGGCGAAATTGCGCATCGGACGCGTGGTATGCGGCCAAAATAGGAAAGACGTTTATAAGATGTTTACGCTCGTTGGTCTCGCGTTGGAACACGAACACCGCGCCTGCGTACAGTGCGTCCGAAGTCCGGGCGCGTGCGTGCGACGCGTGTAATAATGTTGGCGCCGTTATAATTAAGGTCAAAACGAGAACGCACGGCCGCGCGATGCGACGCAACGCACAGTGCGCGTCGCCATTACCTACAAACACACATAACCTCACATGCCGCCTACTGAAGCGAGTGCGCGAACGTCAAATTAGAAATTGAAATAGAAACAAACGCAGAAACGACCATCAATTGAAAATAAAACGTCGACGAAACCGTCCGAATCCCAACGCCGCATGTCAGCACGTTTATAATTAACGCCATCGCTGGATTTATGAACGATTGATATTTTAATTGCAACGTCCGACATGTTATAATTAACGTCCACGCTAATTATTTCTGTGCCAACGAATCCACTGCTTGAAAGAATTGCAACGCACATTTGACGCGCAAATTTTAAATGGGTTTTCGATGTAAATCAACGCTGATTCGTATTGTTGATGTACCAATCACAGCCTAGTGTGGATAATTGAGCGAGCACTGTAGCTACTCTCGGAGAACAAACCGAAATTAAATCGCACACAATTACGCTTCGCATCGACGTATAATTACACCGTGCCAAATCGGCGCATTAATCAATCGAGCGAAGTCGATGCATGTCGAAGTTATTCGCGCACTGATAAGGAAATACTGCGTAGTATAGTAAACATATTTGTGGTCATTGAAGTTTGCATGCCTCGCATCACAAAAGAAATCTTCACATAATACAATTTCGTCGAATTTCGTACCAAGATATAAAATTAATTTGACATCGCTTATAGTCATTTATGTAAATAACGTGATGCTGCAAATCCAGGGGAAAAAGATCCGAACGCATTTTTTTCGCATTGCCCCTGCTGCGAGGAACACCACCACGCGAATATTATTCATTCCCCGTCCCGCCATCGTAATTGCCCTGCGAAATCCCCCCTAAACCAGAACATTTAAACAGCGTACAATGTTTTCCACCGCATTCGCCGCACATAACTACCGAGGCGCGTCAAGAAGCTCCACCTCGCCGCGGTAATCCAACGTTTCTCACATTTCCCCGGCGTCGGCGCGCGTTTCCAGCTGAATGTTAATGCACATTACCCCCCATTTAACATTTCGTAAAAATACAAATGTTTGCAAGTTATAAAACTTTACTGCGGCGCACGGCGTGTGTGGGTAGATGCGCGCCTAGCGGCAATACCGAAACATAGTACGCATATACTGCTACATTTCAGCGTGCTCCGTGTTTACTCTCGCCGGTTTTATGCGTCCCAACGTCGAAACATTTAATACGGGGCGCGCGCGTATTCTCCGCGCGAACGTTTCGGCCGGACAATGCGGCGCCAACGCGTCAAGGTAAGGCGTACTTTATTGGCGATCGTGAATTATTGTCGCGTACGAACGCACGAAACGAAAGCACGCCGAACGCGTCAATATTTGTAAGCGGCTCGCAATACAAATTCGTTTCGTGCGCAACGTTTACGTCACTGCCCTATAACGCGCGCGCATCGAACGCCTCTCGAACGCAACACGTATTGTAAAGCGAATTAACGAAACGCCACGCAGGTGACGTGACTCATGCGCCTGCCTGCCTACCTATTTGGTATTCGCACGGCGCATGTTATTCTGCCTTGGTGGGCAAGCCGATCGTGAATGAATCACTTTGGCGAAATTACAACGCAAAAAAAATCACGCGCCGATACATTTGTCAATCATCGGACGGCACCAGCGAATTGGCAGCGTGTGCGCACGTGTATTGATAAACGGTCCGTTGGTTTGTAGTTGCGCTTATCTATTCAATCGATAACGGCACGGTTTGACACGAAAAAATAAGAAGAAGAAAAAACAGCGTGAGCAAGCTGTAAATTCGTCCGTCGATGAAATTTTCATATCGACAAGTTAGTAAATTACCCGCTGGCGCCCTTGAATATTTATATAACGCGCGATTTCGTTGCGATGCATAGCTGAAAATAAACAAGCGGCCGTGCCAGTGCACCGCGCACAATACAATAAGGTCACCTTTGACCTTCCCCGCTCGTTGTTGTAACGAGCCGAACGATGTGATTAAAACGAACGAAAATAGATGCGTCGATACTTCAAACACGATGCAGCGTTTCGCATTCGCACCGGGAAGAAGCCAATGTTTTCTTTTACGTACGCATGTAAGAAATGACTACCGGATGTATGGTAAAACAAATAATAGGAAGTCTATTAACATATTGCAACGAATACATTGATACATGCGTCAACCTCCTCATCCTGAACTTGTCTTTTACTTTATCTGTTATATTCATCTTTACTATTTTACTATTTTATAAAAAACACATTAGAATAACTAATGCATGAAATGTCAAATATAATGAGTGACAATAACGTCAATAACTGCGTCAGTAATCAAACTAATTTAACCGTGAAAGCACTTTTAACAATATTTACTCGTTTCGCAGCTAATTATCAGGGTTTGTGAATTAATTAATTTTACTAACCAGTCGACCATTAGTGTAAATGCAAAATGAGATAATTAGCACACTCAGGGTAAACAAAGAAATTAAATGCACGACTCGCCCAAATCATCGGATTAAAAAAATCCTATTTACCTGCCACCTGGTAACAAACGCGTGGGTAAATGATGACTAAACGAAGGAAACGCCCGTAAATTACCTCATACATCAACCCTTATTACATCCTGTAGTTTGTGCCACATAACCCCGAGGCCCGATGTTTCCCAAATTACCTCGCCACCCCCACGCGCACACCGCCTCCCCGCCGGCTAACCATTACCAGGGGAAATTATTTTCGCACGTTAATCGCCGTCTATTCAAAATTCCAGCATGAAAGCGCAAAGAAATGAAACGTGGACGGAATCAACATGGAAGAACGCAACGCGAAAATTTCGCCGAAGAAGGAAACGAGCCCAAAACGGCGCATTATCTCAGCGTGGCCACGAATTTAATTAGCGGTTTTCGCATTAGCAACTATCACATAATTACATTAATGGATTTTCGGCTTGCCATTCAGACGACAGAGATTATTCGAAGCAATAAACGTGCGAACCGTAGTTTTATAATGTTGCATCTTATATTAGATACGAAATAGAGAATTTGAGAAAGACGCGAAAAATGCGCTAGCATTAAAATAGTTGGCGAGAAAGAAAAATTTTCGGCGCAATTGCGCACAGCCTTGAACGCTGCGCACATGTCAAAGCGGCCAACGAACGCGCAACGGCCAGAGAAAACTACAAACGAGTAGTTTTGACGCGCCCGTCTGACAAATTGACGTCGGAATTACGTCGTTTCAAGTTCATTCATTCGATGTTTCCGCCGCGTTTCCCACCGTTGTGCTCGACAGCTCAACTTCGCGGATAGTTGCCTCGGATCTGCCCAATCGTCACGCAATCCTTCTGGAAGAAGCCAATTTGATCGAAAAGATAAAACGAAAATTAATTTCCAGGAATTGCGACGTCTTCGTATCATTTTTAGAGAAATGATTAAAATGAGAAATGAATGCACTTGCGCGCGCCATGCGATAAACATGAATTTACGCTCAACCGCGCTGCCAAAAAGCATCAAGTAAACCACGTGTGACTGCGCCCGACGTCAGAATTAGTTGATTTGCAGCGAACAACCAAAATTCATTCTGCCAATCACGCGAAACGCATTAAAAAAAGCGCATTGCACACAAAACTGCACACCCTGTTTACGAATTTGGACAAAAACACTGTGTGAACTTTATGCGACCGTTACGCAAACGCCCTTTGTGCAAAAAGCTTCTGATCTTCGGTTACATTGTAAGTTAGGCGTTACGAGAGCGCGCGCGCACGTTTCCTCTTATTTCGAATCTATTTGTGTCGATATCGTCGATTGCAATGGACGCGGCATTGACATATGTTTTCGCCGGCCGGTCAGTGTTTACATTCGCGTTTTTCCAAGCGCCGCCGACGGGCTAACGAGCGTGCGTTCGGAAGAAAAACGCTAAATTGGACGCGACTAAACGCCCGGCGACGAGAGGCGTTGCGA
Source organism: Ecitophya simulans (assembly GCA_027574965.2). Taxonomy (NCBI): domain Eukaryota; kingdom Metazoa; phylum Arthropoda; class Insecta; order Coleoptera; family Staphylinidae; genus Ecitophya; species Ecitophya simulans. Next base: position 11,396 of record JAODGE020007007.1, read on the forward strand.
AATGAGCATTTGGCAAGCATCGCGTCGCACACTCGGACGCAAGATCGTCGCGCACACGTGATTTACCACGCGAGCAGAGAAATCAACGCAAATATAATCATCGATACTCGGGCATCGACTCTTTACGTGCTCGTGTAAATGAAATTTTATTTCCGTGCCGTTTGCGCGAGACCATATCACGGCAGCCTTTATGTAAGCACCTAGTTTTATCTGCTTTACGCTCGCCACGCGTCAATTCGACGCATAAAAAAAAAGCTATCGATAAAACTCGCGGCGCAGCAGACTCGACCGTGACCCAGAGCAAA